>JAECUM010016715.1:0-18970 GCA_016617855.1 Megalonaias nervosa
CTGTTACTACGCCTGAGATACCAGTCCTAGTGATTTCTACCAAATCATCGATGGGAGCAGGTCTACAAGTAAGTCTTGGCTGTGGCAAAGGGATAAGGCAGTTAAAGCTGATTACCTCTCGTTCCTGGGGTTGTTTTTTTTTTTATAAAAAAAAAGAACAAACACCCAACAGTCCTTTTCAGAGCCACCCACTTCTTTCGAAAAGAGATAGTATTCATTTTGCCAAAATCAATTAAAACTCAAAATCCCTTTTAATTTACCCATGATAATTCTGTGTGAGTGCATGAGTGTAGGTCCTCATCATTTACAAAATCAAAACCAGGAGATACTTACGTTTTTCTTTCTGGTCTATTCTGGTACAAATTTTACAATCCAATGTCACAACACAACACATTAAAAAGTTCATAGACTTCTTCTGTCTTTTTATTCACGCTCTCTCTGTTTTTGGAATTTCTTCACTTACACAGGTTGTTCCTCCTCTTCTTTCTCACTTTTTTCTCGTCTTCTTTTCTTCTCTTTCTGTACGTGTCGGGGTTCTTCCTTTGCCGAGGGCACCTCTTCTTCTTCCTGTTCGGAATCCCTCTCTTTCTCTTGCTCCTGTTGTTTCTTATGCAGTCTGAAGACCAATGCCCTTTCTCTTGACAGTGATAACAGGTATCTTGACTTTTGTCTCTTTTGACACTTGTCTTGCTTTTTTGACGGTCTGGACATTCTGAAGACCAATGCCCTTTCTTCTGACAGATATAGCAAGTATTTTGACTTCTATCTCGAAAGGAGGGGGAGTAGTCCGTCGGCTTGTCTGAAGAAAACTTTCGTATGACACCTTGCAAAGCTCTGATCAGAAGTTCGATCTGTGTGGGTTCATCCATCGTTCTGGTCGGCATGAGAATGAAATGAATACTGGGAGGGAAGGCACTGGCCCTTTATATATACACTGGTCTGACATGAATATATAGGGACCCATGGCGTTTCAAATGTAGTCATTTGACTTTTTGAAGTCAAGATGAAACGATCGCATCATTTCGTGGAGAAAGGAAAAGAAAGTAAGAGACAGAAACGTGACTTATCGCCTCGCACAGTAACTGAAATCTTGGCTCAAATTCATGCCAGCAATTTTGAAGATGACATGAGTGAGCCAGAATCCAGGCCCAGAGAGTCTACACCAAACCAAAGTCCACCACCACTACTACTAAAGCCTGAAAAGTACTACCACATTCGAGAAACGGACAAACGCTCCTCTAGAAAATTTAGAACCACAACCTATACGTACACGGTGAAGTTTAAAGATTTCAAGTCCGACGTTCCGCTTGAGAAATCAGAGGGGTTCATCACCGATGTGTGGGATTCTTTGTTAACCACACTGAAACAGCAATGTGAAGCCAAAGAAGACGATCGCTTGAGACTTTCCATTCATCACTACAGTTTGAAGTCACCCGTTTGGATCGAGTTTAGCAGCCCAGCAGAATTGACACCTTCCAAAATCACCGACAAGATTCAACACGTATAGCAATCCAACGACAAGTTTCACATCACCGATGGAAAAGCGACACTGTTCATGACCCAAGTTTCTCTTCCCCAAGGAACCAGACAACGCATAAAAGTGTTATTGGTGGACGAACTTCGCAGCGTCAAGCGAGGCATCGTTCAAATTAACCAATCGTTCAAGACCAGATGTTTTTAGCCCGTGCCATCGTCGTGGGACGAACGTATGCCGACAAGAACGACACGGCAGAATGGAAAAGAGCCTGGGAGAACATTCGACAATCGGTCCGATCCAAACAACGAAGAGATGCAGAGTTTCACTTGTGCCGTACTTGTGTCGAAACGTGCTGACAAGGTTGGTCTTGGTTGCACGTTACGACACAAGTACGGCACAAACGAAACATCAGTTTTCCTTGGCAATGTTGAGATAAAACGGGATGGTACAAGTCCCTGGGAGGCAAGACTTTGCACTTAATCAATCCTTCGTATTGTCGAATGTTGTCCAGGTCGATGTGTTCCGTCAGCAATTGCGGGTGCCCTGCGGAAAAGTGACAATATTTGCACACGTAAGGATACAGCGAACACACGTCCAAGTATTTGATTTCTTCTCATTTCTCCTCGTCGGCTTGGTACAGCAAACACGTGGCATTCTTCCGTCCTCCGTACAAATTACACCACGGGTTCAGGGGGTCCATCCTGTCGTAACTTGTGTCGAAACGTGCAACCAAGACCGACCTTGTCAGCACACCCCGGAAGAACGCGCCTTGACTGGAACGTGGGTTAGCGTGGAATTGTTTAAAGCATGGACCTGGGATACCAACTGTTATCAGTGTAAGAAATTTACCACTTTCCCAAGACAGAACAGTACCACAAGGGCGACGAGACTCAGAATGGCATTTTCGCAGACTACGTGGATGCCTTTTCGAAACTGAAAGAAGAAGTCAGCGGCTATCCTTCCTGGTGCCAGACGCCCGAAGACCAAGAGAAATTCAAAGAGAAATACTGGAAGCAGGAAGGCATCACTTTAGACCACGTGGAGAAAAACGATGGAAGGCAATCGTTTGCCAAAGTGATGTTGAATTGCTTGTGGGGCAAAATGGCACAACGGCCGTGTTTACCCAAGACGGAATTGTCCGATCCTTTCAGCTACTTCCAGATGATTCACGACAAAACCAAATAAATTAACACGCGGACGTCCTTCGTGAGGACTTGATCTTAGTCAATTACGAAGTAGAACTGGACTTTGTAGAAGCCGACGAATTTGGAAATGTCATCATTGCTCGCTTAAAATTGTACGAAGAGTTACACAACTTAGGAGATCGTGTGCTGTATTTTGACACGGACAGTTGCATCTACATCGATCGTCTGGGTCGTCGTCACCTTGACATCGAAGGAGACCGCTTAGGAGCCTGGATGGACGAGCACCCCAACGACAAGATTCTAAGTTTTGCTAGTGGCGGTCCCAAATATTTCGGCTACGAATACCGAGACCTACAAGGAGAAGTGCACACGAAGTGTAAAGTGAAAGGATTGACTCTTAATTATCGCACGAGTCAAGTGGTGAACTTTGGCGTGCTGAAAGAAGCCTTGCATTCTGAAAAGGATCGAAATTTTAGAGTGACCACCTACGAACCGCACAAGACTGTACGTTTACCCACACACCAAATCGTCAGTCGGCCCTTGGAAAAAGTCTATCAGATCATGTACCAGAAGCGAGTACGGCTTCCCAATCACTTCATTTTACTGTACGGACACGCTGATATTGGTCAGCATATGAAAAAGGACAACGTCCAAGACCGATGGTTCATTGTGACTACCATTGCCAAGCGAAAAAGATGATTGCTAATAAACAGACCACACCATTCAAGTTCGGTGATTCTCAAGTGGAGTGCGATGCTGTACCTTTGCGATTGCAGGATGCCGTACGCTGTGACCTCAGCGATTCATTATCACTTCATGGGAACTTTGCTATGACTACTTCAGAAGGACATCATGGGAACTTTGCTATGATTACTACTACCACTACACCTACCATGGAAAGTAATGCTGTGCGTGTCAAACCTGACGGATGTGAAAGCGATACCACTCGTTATCGTACACCTTTTCACTTTACTGGTTTTCATGGTAGATGTCATCCTCCACGCGAAACCATGCGGCTACCACCCTACGGATGTCATCCAACCCTGAGCAAAACTCCTGCGGATTTCACCGTACCCTCATCGAAATGAACCTGTGGAAGAAGAATATTCGTTCCCTGTGCGTTTGCCTGAATACTGCCACTTTGAAAGTCGATTCCAAACCTTCCAAGGAAAATGTCCTAAATATCTGGGAGGACCTACCCCCGTAGAATTAGCCATAGCCTGATTTATCTACTTAGGCGAAGAGGATAAAGTCAAATGCTTCAGTTGCGATGTGTCACTTCACCAGTGGGAACAGAAAGATTCCACTTACTTGGAACATGCTCGATGGTCTCCACACTGTCACTACCTACCTTTAGTGGGATCTTAGTAATCTCTGGATGGATACTTTACAAGAGAACATTCTTGGCTTGCCTGTGGAGTTGAGAGAACGCATTTATCGAGAGTTGGTCAAAATACAAGTGCAACGCAAACTCAGAATCATTTCTCCATTTTTAAACTATGTAAACGAAGACTGATTATGGAAGGAAACTACTTCAGTCAAAAATATAAACGAGGCTATTGGCCACGACCCAGTGATTCCTGATTCTTAAATGGATACTTTCCAAGAAAACATTCGAGGCTTGCCTGTGGAGTTGAGAGAGCGCATTTACCGAGAGTTGGTCAAAATACAAGTCCAAAGCAAAGAACAATTGCATCCGTTACGTCACCGATGTTGGAACCACTGGTACCTGAATGCTATAAGAGAAATGATTCATTTGAAAGCTTTCCAATGTTCAGACATTGTTCAATTGGACAAGGACCAGAAGACTTTGGTTGCTATTCATCCTACTACTTACAGTCTAGCCATACTACAACGAATTCCAGAGGAATAGCTAGAGGATTACCAAAATCTTTTACGCAATCATATATTTTATCTGTAGAGGAAACTTCTGTGCGATGTGTGGTGTGTGAACTAGTGACTAAACAATTTGGATTCGCTACTGGAGTACGATTAGCTCTGTGCAAAACGTACACTTATTATCTCAAAACAAAAGAAAGACATTGCTGTGAATGTCTAGTTTAGAAGAGGATATTCAGAATCTACCTCTGGAACTGAGAGAACGCATTTACCAAGAGTTGGTCAAAATACAAGTGAAACGCAAAGAACAATTGCATCCGTTGCGTCGCTGATGTTGGAACCACTGGTACGTGAATGGTATAAGAGTACTGATTCATTTCAAAGTGTTCCATTGGTCAGACATTGATGAAACACGTGAGATTCATAAAGTTTTGGATGCCACCCATTCTACTGACAAGATGATCATAATATACCGAACTTCAACTGACGAGTTAGAGGATTACAACAAATATTAACAAGAACTATTCTTTTTGGCTCAACAGGAAACTTCTGTATGACGTATGGTGTGTGAGTTAGTGACTAAACAATTTTGGTATGGTACTAAAAAAACCGATGCTGTTCAAAAAGTACACTTATTACCTCCGACAAAAAAGAGGGTATAAAACGGGCTACCTTTATCATTCGTGATACAACGGATTCCGTTGTAGGAAATCAATGACAGTATTCAAACAGTGGAGGATTACCATTGCATTTTACGAGAACTGTGTCCATTGAATTGGGGTCGCCGCGTGGTGTGTGTCTTAGTGACTTGCTTTCTGGGATTTCGTTTACCAGTCGATTCTTTGTGGACTCTTTACGAACAGTACCTTCCACCAAAAAATCATGAAAGTGGTCCCTTTAAATGTACACGAGGGATTCATCCTGTTAAAAGCCTTGCGCTTTCATCTCGATACTTCTCGACCTCTAGGGGAAAAAAAGATTCGTCAACGTTTAGGTACCGATGATGTGAACGACGATGTGTGTGTGTAGCTTGTGACTTACACCCACACTGGAACGATGTACGTGACTGGAAATGTTTGGGCTTCGAGGCTTGAACAAAAAAAGTGGCACACTATGCCCAAGATTTGTGATCCTAAATTCAAACGTTCAGTGAAAAATGTAACTTTTAAACCTGTGTTAGTGACAGTACCAGAAGAAGAACTCGTCACCGAGAAAAACCACTCCCTTCAGGACAGGACCGTCATTGACATTCCCGAAAGACCATTCCGGGAGCACTCCTGTGTGACTGTGCCAAGTGTAGAGACTCTAGAAACATTACACACTATCCCTAGGACATCACATCTTGATCACCAACAATGTTGTACAGAGACTTGTTTATATTCCACTTTGATAGTTTTGATGTGTATTTTATCCATGTACTTAACCATTTGGCTTTGATGTATTTTTGTCTTTTGTGTTCAACTTTAAAGTTTGCAATAAACGTGTCCTGAAAAAAAGTATAAAAACTCTAGTCTTGTCTGTCTTCGTGACAAAAGTGACATTCCCTACACTACTATGGCTGCCTCCCCTGTCTCTGCTCCCTCTTCCTCCACTTTCAAAGTCATCGACGAAAACGTAGATCGTGCCATTTGGGAGGCCTTTTATTTATGGCATCCCTTTAACATGTTAATTGTCGGACCCAGCGGTGAAGGCAAAACCGAATTTGTCAAACGTTTGATCAAACATAAACATCATTTGATCGATCGTCCACCTCAAAGGATCGTGTGGTGTTACAAAGAGTGGCAATCGGCGTACAGTCTTCTGCGAGAAAGTCAAGGCAATTCCATCGTGTTGGTGCAAGTCATTCCTGGTGAAGACGACGAGATCGTGTCTGATCCCAGTCAAACACATCTGGTCATCTTCGACGACATGTTAGGAGAAAACGAAGAAGAAATTAAACTGTGGTTTACCCGCAAAGGGCATCATCGTAATGCTAGTGTCATTTACATCACTCAAAATTTGTTTCAACAGAGACTAGCCCATCGCATCATCAGTCTCAATGCTCATTACGTGGTTTTGTTTAAAAGCCCTAGAGATAAATCGCAAGTGCAGGTGTTAGCCAAACAGTTAGGAATGCCTTGGCTGACACATGCGTACGACGATGCCACTCAAACCCCACACGCCTATTTACTCGTGGATTTAAAACCCACCACTCCTGATTATTTGCGATTTCGTACCCATCTGTTTCACCACTGGTGCCAAGACGGAGGACCTGTCGTGTACACGTCCCCGTCGTCGACTTAACAACAACCAAAACAATCTATAAAAACCTCGGTCACTATGGGCCTGTCTCACACAGTGTCAACATGACGTCCCTTCAGTCTCATCTTCCCGTCAAAATGATTCGTGTCTTGTACGCATTCGCGAAAAAAATCCGCAAATACGTGCTCGTGTCTTAGAAATCAGTCTCAAAGAAGTCTTAAGATGGTTTACAGTGACAGCAGGTCAATCACTGCAAGGCCTCATTCACATTCCACATCAAACCAAACGCTTTTTTGAGAGAAACAAAGTAGCCTTGACGCAACTGGCCGATCCTCGCATCGACACACAAACCAAAAAGCAAATCATTTTGAAACCCGGAGGTAGCTGTTCTCTAGGAGGTTTCATCATTCGTTCCCTCTTAAAATGGGATCCCAATGCTCCCAAAGTCCTCCCCAAGAAAAAAGCCACTCCCCAACCTACCCAGAAGAAAAAGAAAAAGATCAACGGTATCAAGACCAGGTTACAGTCTCAGAAAAAGAAAAGTCCCCATAAAAAGAAAAAGAAAAGCCCACATAAAAAAGCTTCTACCCGCACGAGAGGCACTGCGGCCAGGACACAACCTTACATTCACAAACCGCGACCTGCCGCAACGGTGACCGCGTCTCCAGTAACCTCAAGTTCTTCCACTTCTCCGTTGCTTCTGATGCCAGGCAAACAGAATTTGACACATGTTCTTCCTAATTTGATGAAACAATGGAAACCCGCAAAAGAACTTCTCCACCAGCGGTGACACCTTCTTCCACTTTAGCGGCAGTGGCAGCTGCTCACAAAGTACCTGCCCCCAAAATCAAAGTCCAAGAGAGATCGGTCATTTTACAGAGTTTACTGGATTTATCCAAGCAAGAACTGTCCCGATTTAGTCCGTTCCGAACTCCTCCACGACGCGTGATGCCTGTCATCAAGTTGATAGGACGTAAAGACAATCAGTGGCGACGCATTCCAGTATAAAAAAGACCTTAGGTAAACGATGGGGATCAGTGTTTTTGTGCTCCTGAACGCCCAAAGATATCCCCTCAAAGAAGTGTACACCGTCACCATCGTCGTTCTTCTGTCCAAAAAGGAAAAGGAAAAAGAAAAGGACAGTCTCGTCATCCGAACATTCGCTTTGCCAAGCATCGAAATTCACCCCCAGAAAAGACACACTCGTCCAAAGAAAAGGAGAAGCAACCAAAGGGGAGGATTTCTCTTTTTAATGATAAGTTAGTAGATGATTTCGCCAAAAAGATAGATTACGAGGTTCAAAACAAATAAGATAAAAGGACGCATGTTGAGCCATGGACTTCCGTGTATTTTGTGCACCAAAGATGTCCCTCAAAGAAGTGCACACCACTACAATCGTCGTTTTCCTGTCCAAAAAGAGAAAAGAAAAAGAAAAGGACACTCTTGTCATTTGACCCGACATCCGAAAAAGCGCTTAGCTAAGCATCGACGTCACCCCCAGAAAAGACACACTCGTCCAAAGAAAAAGAGGAGCAACCAAGGAGGAGGATTCTTTGGCGATTTTGGAAAACAAATCGTCACCTTTGAGATGAAGCGATAGTCCCAAAAAAGATAAAAGGCCGTGTGCCAAGTCATCGACGTCAGCGTATTTTGGGTGTGTGCCCCGGAACCAACCAACAAACAAACAAAGATGTCACCCCCCAGAAGACATCCTTTTTCTACCCCCAAAGGAAAGAAAATTAAAGGACTGCGTCCTCGTTTAGCCAAACATTGAGACGTGTTGTCCGTCCTGTCCAAAGCTTCTCCACCCATGCAAAAAAAAAAACTCATTCAAGCCTCCAAAGACGTCATCGATACTGTGTGCGAATGTTGTCTGAATGTCTTGAAAGGAACGATACCTTTGTCAAAACATCAGAAAGAATGCTTAGCCAAGCATCGACACGTTCTTCGCCAAATGGTCCAAATGAAAATACCCATTCGTCAAAAGAAAAAGATGTTGGTGCAACGCGGAGGATTTTTAACCCTGTTAGGACCTATTGTCAAAGAAGTAGTGGGACCCATGTTGGGTATGTTGTGAGATATTTTAGAGTGAAATGAGGATTCTGAATTCAAAAGATCTCAGACATGACCATTGAAATCCAATGGCAGGACGAAAACTGGCTTTAGTAAGTTACAAACGATGGATGGAATACCATCGTTGGCAAGAACAACGGACCCCGCATTTACCTCTCAATCCTCATTTGAGCGAGATCTCCCAGTTACAACACGAATTGCAATCATTGATGAATCGCAGCGATTTGTCAGAAACGGAAAAATCGCAAAGGTACGGTCACCTGTTGCAACGACTGAAACTCTTTCACCAGAATGCTTAAGACGAAACAGTTCTACCAACTCGAAAGATTTTAAGACCCTGATGAAAAGACCATTACCAACACTACCACCACCCCCAGCGGTCAAGACAGATGCAGCCCCACGGATGTCTGAGGAAGAAGAGGCACGAGAAGTCTTTCAAACACCGTCTGCAGCTCCCATCCCTAGTAAGATTGCAGCGTCCTTGTTGACCCCTTCCCCAACACCCCAACGAGAAGAACTTAAAGCTTGGGTTAAAAAGCTGATGTCTACTCCTCCTTCGACAGAAGTCAAAAAGAAAGAAGGGAAACCAGAAGTAAAAACAAGACCAAAGCCATCCCATTACCACTACCACCACCACACACTAACCTCGACTTCTACTCCCGTGGCACATCGGACACGTAAAGTCGTTTCCAAACCACCCCCTCGTCCCATTTAGAGTAGCATCAGTGAAGAGTGGATAACCTACTTAAAATCTAGAAGATGTTAGCTAGCATTTACTATGATCCATCCCATCCTGCACGTTACAGAGGTGTTCAGAAATTATATCGTGCTGCCAAAATACGACTCAAAAGTGTCCGTTTACCTCAAGTGCATATATGGTTACAAGAACAAGCCACGTACAACTTACACAAACCCATTCGACGAAAATGTTCGAGAAGTCAAACCCAAGTGGAGGGCATCGATCATTAATGGCAAGTCGATTTAGCCGATGTCTCTCATTTGGCCACTTACAATCGTGGCTACAAATATTTGTTTTGTGTCATCGACGTCTTTTCCAAATTTGCCTGGGTCGTGCCATTGACTTCCAAATCGAGTAGTGAGTTAGTGCGAGCCCTCAAACTGGTGTTGAAACACAGCGGTCGTCGCCCTCTTCGATGGCAAACCGACAAAGGCCCCGAATTTCTGAACCAAGCTTTCCAAAAAGAATTAAAGAAACGTGACATTCATTTTTTCAACACCGAAAATCCCGAAGCCAAAGCCAGCATCGTGGAACGTTTTCAACGCACCTTGAAAGAACGCATGTGGAAATATTTTACGCTTAAACACACTTTCAAGTATATCGACGACTTACCGCACATAGTCCAAGCGTACAACCAATCTTACCATCTTGCCCCTCAAGAAGTGACTCCTGACAACGAAGTGACCGTCGTTGAGCGCCTGTTTGGTACGTCCCCGTATGTGACTGTCCCCAAGAAAGGTGGAATGTTGGCAGCAGGAGATTGGATGCGCATTGGCAAAACCAAGCGCACTTTCGACAAAGGTTACTTACCCAACTGGACCACCGAATTCTTTCGTGTCCCTGGACGAGTGCCTGGCCGTCATCCTGCCATCTATAAATTGGAAGACATGAACGGGGAAGTGTTGAAAGGAACGTTTTACTTGCCAGAATTACAAAGCGTGACCAGAAAAGAAGACGAAGTGTACGACATCAAAAGCATTCTCGATGGAAGAATCCGTAAAGTGGGCAAACGTCGTGTCAAAGAAATCAAAGTACGCTGGAAAGGATATCCTCCTAGTTTTGACTCTTGGATCGACGCTTCGCAAATCATCGACTATAAAAATAAGTGACCATCATGCCCTTCAACACAGCCTCAACTGCTATCACTATAGTAACCACTCCTTCCCCCAGTTCTTCTCTGCAAGATCTACAAAAGCAACCGTTGTGGGTGTGGCGTGGAGAACGTGTGCCTTAAATGCAAATCGTCTTTTCTGCCAAATCTTTGTGGTGTATTGTGTCATCGGTGCTGCCATTGCCAGTTTGAGTTTGCAACAAGGAGACAAACAATTGTGGACCATTTTACTGAGCAGTTGCATCGGTTATCTTCTTCCCAATCCATCCCTGAAATATTCCTCTAACGGGAACAACGGGAGCCTTGCGCCCAACGTTAGTCACCCTTCCAACAGTCACCATAACAACCACAACAATCCTGTTTTAGACACTCCTCTGACCTCCAGCGACCCCTCTGTCAGCAGAACTCTGGAATTATGAATAACTAATTTTACTTAACGTTACCCAGTGACAGTTCCATGGAGGTGTTTCCCAAGAACACCTTGTACTGTTTCACGGCCAAATTACCTCAGACCATCCAACTGGATCACGAAGCCCATTGGGAAGTGGCTTTGGTGTAAATGATTCACCCTACACAAATAAAAAACATCAATGAAAATCAAAACACTTTTGCGGTGAAAGTTCATGAAGAGCAAGTGCAGCAAAACTTGGATGAAGGCGCCACTGCAGGTGACTCTATGAAAACACAATATCCCCAAATCTAAACGGTCCACGTTTCGGTTGAAAATTACCCCAGGCTATTATTTTAGCGCCCAACATCTCGTGAACACGATTGCTACTAAATTCAATGCACAGTTTTACAAAGCCTTGGAGAAAACCTGAAAAGTGTCACGATCGAGTACCATCAAATAGCTCGTCTGTTACTGATCAAATTTTCAGAGGACAAAGTGTTGGCTATAACATTTTGTCCTGAATTGTATGACATTTTGGGTGGAGACCCCAAGTTGATCAAGATTAAAAACGAAATACTAGCCATTACCGGCAAATTGGATTTTGCGAAATATTTTCGATTCCCTGTAGAAATGAACCAAGGACTGAATTTGATCTTTGTGTTCTCCGACGTGGTGGAGTACAGCGTGGTGGGACACACCTCCGTACCGTTACTGTGTGTCACTCCTTTCAAAGTGGATTCTGCCACGGATGCTGACGAGGAGGGTGGAAACACCTATCACGTTCACCGCGAATTTGTACATCCTCACTATTTGCCCGTCAGTAAGTCGTATTTCGACACTGTCAACATTACTATAAATGGAGATCTGGGACAAAATATTCTATTCACCAAAGGGAAAGTCACAGTGAAACTCCATTTTCGAAAACGATTACTCTATTCACTTGTACGTCAAGTATCCTGTGTAACAAGGAGTCGCACGACAAAGAGGACATGGTTTAGGAGATATGCTAAATTCGGCCTTTCGTTCGGTGGCTCCCATTTTGAAACCGATGGTGACACGTGGATTGCACGCCTTGAAAGATGCCGCTTTGACGCAAGGCAAAGAATTTCTCCAAAATGTCATCATCGACAAACAAAATCCCAAAGAAGCTTTCTTGAGACCAGGCAAAAATGTCTTCCTTCAAACGGGCAAAGACACACTGGGCCGAAGAGAAACTCCTATAAATGCCCCGGACGCTGCCGAGTCAGACATTCCTGCTTCCCTGACACCACAGCAAGTAAAAGGCAGAAAGAGACGACGACGAAGACACCCCTTCAGAGGACTTCACACTCCCAGAGTTAGAAAGACTAAAAAAAGAAGAACCGTCCGAGAATTAGGCGTTTTTGATTATTAAATCACAGAGAGAAAGAAAATGATGCACCGAGAGTCTTGCGTCTGTTCCAAATCTGAACTGGATCTGTTTGCCATGCCACCCACCATGATGATGCAAGAATCCCAATGGATAGAATGTCATCCCTCTTTGACGGATTCAGCTCCCATCGAGTTTGAAATCAAAGGACAGCCCGAAGATTACATCGATCTGAATAGCAGTTACTTATATCTGAAACTCAAAGTGATCAAAACGGACAACACCAATCCGGGAGCCGATGCTAGAGTAGCTCCCGTCAACATTTTCATGCATTCGTTGTTCAGCGACGTGGATTTGTACTTGAATAACAAACTGGTCTACAGGAGCATGGATACTTACCCTTACCAAGCGTACCTGGAATATCTCTTGACGTACGGAAAAGAGGACAAGAACACTCATCTGGATGCTTGCTTGGTTTGGGAACCTTACACATCAGGTGAGGACAAATTTAACGACACAGCCGTGACAGCAAATGACGATCCTCACAATGTGGGCCTTAACGACCGTCGAAAGAAAATCCTGCAAAGACGTAGATTAGAACTGATGAATCGTTTGCATTTGGACATGTATTTGCTAAACGGAGTGGATATCCGCCTGAGACTGAATCTCAGCAGTACCGCTTTCCATTTGATGGCTCATACCAACGAGTACAAAACCATCTAAGTGTTATCTAAAGCGGGAAACGACATCAGTCACAAGTATCCGTTACGACGCGTAGAAGTGAAAACTTTCACCACAGCAACTGGACTCCGATCCAAGATCGAAGATCATCTGTTCCAAGGACAATTACCCAAACATTTAATCGTTGGCATCGTCAGCAATGTAGCCCTCAACAGAGCCGTCACTGCCAATCCTTTAGAGTTTAAGCACTACAGAGTGTCCAAGATCTAAGTCAGTCGCAATGGCAAGACCTTGTGTACCAGACCCTTCGAACCTAACTTTACCCAGAAGAATTACTTTGGATAGTACTTGTCCCTGTACGAAGCCAAGGGACAGCAATGGACAAACACCAGTCACGACATTTCGTACGAAGAGTATGCAGGAGGTTACACTTTGTAGGCTTTTGTTTTCACTCCAGACCAAGGCAGCGACGAGGGACATTTCCACCCTCCAAAATCCGGTCAACTGCGTGTGGTACTTGAATTTGCAGAAGCTCTCGCCGAGAGGATGAACGTCATTCTGTATGCCGAATTCGATAATAGGATAGAAATCAACAGTTTGAGAGAAGTCATTCTAGACTATTAGAAGCAATGGAAGACTCTTGTCCCTTTTTGAACGGTAGAGAATCTTTGGAAATGGAATGGGAGGATACCGTGGAAGCAGAACCCCAAGACAAAGATGAAGAGGACGTGGTGCACACGTCCAGATGGCCAGAACAAGAACAACATTTAGTCTCCTCTTTCGCCAAACACCTGGCGGATAAAATTACGGAACTGACCAAGAAAGATTGTTATGGATGTCAAAACGACCATCACAGTCAAATTCAACACGATAAATGTATGATGATGAATAAAGAAGAAAAATTGGACGAGTATCTGGACGACGCTTGGGGTCTCATCTCGGAAGAAGCAGTGTTGCATCAGTGGTATGAAGACTTGCATGATCATTCCTGTCCTCCATTGACTACTCTAGAGATCTATCGCATCGAAGCTCTCTTGTCCTAGAGTGCGGAGACGAAACAAAGAAACGGTTACTTGTCAGGGATTTTCAAACAAAAAGTCAGAAATGAATTGATGACTTATCATTACCTGTGAAAAAAACAACAAAATGGATACCTGGGAACTTTATTACCTTTTGAACAACAGTTCGTATACCTCTTCTTGGAATCCTGTCGTGTGCGCTAAAGATAAACTACCTGATCGCAAACCTCAAGACCATCAAGTTTACGTCATCAATACGGACGACAGTCATCTCCCAGGAACCCACTGGGTAGCCGTCTACTTCCCTAAAGAGGATTGTGTGGAGTATTTTGATTCGTATGGATTACCACCTTTGGAAGACGACATCATCGACTTTATGAGAAGAAATGCCCAGACGACACGATTCAGTAATGTGAAATTACAAGGCACAGATTCCACGGTGTGTGGACAATATTGTGTGTATTTTCTTCATCAACGCAGTCTTGGATATCCCTTAGAATATTTAGTGACTTATTTCGATCGTGACTGTTCTAGAAACATTGACAAAGGAGATCGATGGTTTTGTGACCGTTACGGATATATTTTGTCTTTAGCTAGGAAACGTAGTGTACATCAATGGCCCAATGACTTCCATCAGTGGAAATCTAACTTGACTTTCAACGATGTCAATCTTGTCAAAAATAGTTGTTTAATGTTATATGAATTGTTAGTTGTTAGTTGTTTGCTGAATAAAAAATGTTGTGTTTTGAAAACAATTGTCTGTCGTTTGTTTTCAAAAATTTTGATACATGCTCTTTGACATCTCTCTATCCCTCACCATGAAATCAGCTTTATAGCGTTCCGACACTAAAACCCAGTAGGGATGTTTTCTATCGCGTCCGCGCTTGAGCCATATAAAGCGAAGTGATCTTCAGCCTGAACATCCATTGTTGACTCGTCAACCTACGAAAATGTCTTCAAGACTAGCCAAGCTGAACGAAGCTTACGTGAATTTACACCGTGTCAGGCAAAACCTGATACCGAAGCCTGATGAGACAGAGAATGTCAGGATGTTGAAAGTGACCGAAGACCAGATAGAAGAGCTCTTCAGAGAGGAAATCAAGAAAGAGCAAGAATAGTGGACGGAAAAGTATAGACTTCAGAGGCAGCAGAAAGAGCAGCAACAATATCAGCAGCAGCAGCAACAGCAGCAGGAACCAGACAGAGGTTTTGTCGACTGTCGTATAGACACGAAAGAGTTCTCCTTCTCTTTCCGAAGAAGCAGACCGTATTCTGTGGGAAAGCATGCCGCCTGACGGTGATGCAATCTTAGACGATAGAAGATTGCCATAACTCCCCGTCAACACAACAGCCCTTTTCAGGGCTACCCCAACACTCTAGAAAAGACATACTAATCAAATTACCAAAATTTGTGTGTGTAAGTTAAAAAAATAAAAGTATGCCTATAAGCACTTCGTTTCTTTTGTAAGTAAAAATAGAAGTGCGTCTATCAACACTTCGTTTCACTGTCTTGTCAGATAGTGTTTGTATGTGTTTGTAAGTAAAAAGTCAACGTGAGTGTTTCTTTAAGGTCCGCACGTTCCATGTTATGGTTATATGGGTACTGTAAGTTTTGGTGTAAGGGAATGTTTTCCTTCACGTCCGTGCTTCAGGGATATAATTCACAGCGTTCGTCAGTCTGGCTATCCATCGTTCACGTATCAACAAGATGAAATGAGCAGAATCAGTAAGCTTCTGGAACTTCAGATGTATCTGGAGTATGCCAGGCGTTTATTGGATGAGCTGGCCATGGAGGCGATACAGGAGGAAGCCAGGATTGAAGAGGAGAAGGAAGAGAAGAGTAAAAAGAAGAAAGTGAAGGAAGAAAAATCCTGCCACACTTCATACTGAGGTCTCAGTGTGAGGTGAAACCTGAGATGAGGACACCAATGCCACCACAGAGTCAACCACAACTAGTACCACCACTTCAACCACAGCCACAGCCACAACTTCTACCAAGAGCCTCTGTCCCAGACAGAAAACTCGGAAGAGCCGCAGAGACATCATCATCCCCGGGTCTGGCGTAGAAGACAGAGGGAACAAGCCTTCACTATCCCACAAAGTGAAGACTGGGATAGTGAAGCCAATCAACCCCCCCTCCTTCAGCGCTCCCAAGAGCAAAACTGAACTGGAAGCAGGACTGAAACAGACGTTATATCTGTGGTGCCAGGACTGGGAGATGTCACCATTAACCGGGTGCATCTGAAGTTCGAAAAAACAGCTCTTCTCAGGGCTAACCAGATCCTTAGAAAAGGGACTATTCAAGACGGCAATTTGTGTGAATGTGGAATAGTGTGACTATAAACACTAACTCATTTACTGATGTGTGTGTATGTGTGACAAAGAAAGAATGGGAGCTTGGAATGAAAAAATATAAAAAGAAGAGGAGAATGAAAAGAGGAAAAACGAGGTGGAGGAGGAGAAGAAGAAGGAAGAAGAGGAGGAAAAGGAGAAGTAAAAGAACTTACATTTAGCCTTATTCCGTAATTGCTGAACCCCTAATAAATATGTTGAGCAACAAAAACCAAGTTTCATTGGTCTGAAAACTGTCAAGAGGCATTTGATATGCTAAAGGCAATACTTAAGATTGCACCGGTTCTTTCTGTCAATCATTTAAAATGTTTGTTGATCTAAGTGATGTTGAGGTAGGAGACGTATTGATTCAAGAAAACAAAAATGGTATAGATCGTCCAGTAAGATAATTTTCTAAGAAATTAAATAAGCACCAGAGAAATTATTTCACGATCGAGAAGGAATATTTGGATTTGATACTGGCTTTACAACACTTTTAAGTGTATATTAGTTTGGTTCCTTCCTATGATTATTGTGTTTAGTGATCACAACCCCCTTACCTTCACTGGCAAGATGAAAACCAAACATCGGAGATTATTAAGGTGGAGTTTGATGTTGCAGGAATAAAATATTAACATCAGGCATATCAAGAGAAAAGACACTCTAATACCAGATGCACTTTCACGTGTATAGAAATATTATATTGTTTCATGTATACTTTCTATGATTCCATCTTGTGTCAATTTTTTTTACTTGTATATTTCACTAAGAGTAAAATGAAAACTTTTTCTTTACGAGGGGAAGTGTTATGTATAATTAATTTGCATTGTTTGTTAGGGTTTTATTTTTTTATTTTATTTCATTACATGCTATTGTAATGCAACAATGTATATTGGACTTAAATTTGTCCAAACTGAAGTTTATTTTCTACTTAACCTGAATTATTATTTTTTTTAATCAGTAAAAACCTAATACAAAGCTAAAATATTTTTTATGTGCATGGGTTTAATATCTGAATCATTATTAACATAAGTAGACATGTTTATTTGAGTGTGGGTCTAGTTATTGGACTTCACTTACAAATTACCTGCCGCACCTGACATAGTCCAGGTAATATATTATAATTTTATTAACAGACTTTCTAATCATAACTAACCTTTTATTTTGTAAACATTAAGAAGTATCAAGAAGGTTATTTTCCATTAGGTAAAGTTGTTTTCTTGTTTTGTTTTTTTGTTTTTTTTTATATAGAAAATGCCAATTCTAACCTGAGGTAAAGTAGAGGACTATATGATCTTCTCGCTGGAAAAAAAAATATTCATTCCTGCTTTATGATCTAGCAGAATCAATTTGTGTTATTGACATGTCCAGTGAATCATTTGGGCTGAAATTTATTTCTTCAAATTATTCAATTCAAGTGATTTTTCTCTGGAAATACAGTGCACATAAAAATATTCTTGGACAAAGTCATTCATTGGAATTCATAGTGAATTCAAACCTGGAATTATATTATTGTGTTTCAACAAAAGACTGTTGGCACAACAACACGATACAGGTAATGAAAGACACATCAACACTTTCAGCGTTGGATTTCATTTGGATTTCCACTAAAGAGTAGAGTCGTAATATATATATATATATATATAAGTTTCATCCAAATGGCCTTTATGAGCAATTGTACCTTTATTTATAGATAAAAGTGATGTTCCTGTGATACTTGTTTTGCATGACAAGTGGCTGCTGTATGGAAAGATCGAAATAAATGATTGACAATATATTTTGTCTATTCTTCTCTCTTTACATCCTTTGTCTTCTCTTTTCTAGCAAAGCATGCATTTTTAACCGTGATACGTATAAAATACATAATTCGATGGACTAACATGGAATGTGCAATCATATTTCGTTGTTCCCAGTCAGGCATTCCAATGGGCGTTGCCTATAAGCTTCATCTTGCAGTGGGGCACGGAATGGCCGAGTGGTCTAAAGCGCTCACCGTTACGGATCATTGCCATCTTACCTCTATCTGCGTGGTTTCGAGTCTCAGGTTCGGCCAGTGTGGGTATTTGAGAAAGCTTGCCAGTAGCTACTCGTGGGTCGCTGGTTCTTTCCGGGGTTTCCCGGGTTCTTCCTCCACCATTAATACTGGCCGCCATGTATAGCCTATCTTGTGCTGAAAAATGGCGTTAAACCCTACAACAACAACAGCATCTTGTAGTCTTGCTTAAATAAATTACCATTCACAAAGTATGGTGCACATTTGACGGCCATCATACTGAATACTGAAGCAAAATCTCACCGCGAAACGGCGTGCAGCATTATCATTGCTATGAGGAGAACGACGTTGAAGAGTAAATTACTTAATCTCTCTCTCTCTCTCTCTCTCTCTCTCAGATTCTGAGTTTGTACAATTTGTAATAAAAACTTAGGGCTACTGAATTCCTATTCCTTAGAAACCCTCGAGGGTTTTTACCAGGCCCATCCCAAGTCAGTGTTTAAATCTTCCTCTTCCGATAAATGCATTTTGATTTTTCTCACGTCCGTTAGCTGAAGTCAAGGACCAGTAAAAAAAAAAAAA
>JAECUM010016716.1:0-80455 GCA_016617855.1 Megalonaias nervosa
AAGCATCTTCTCCCACAAGTTAAAGAATAATGGATGCAGCTATGGCATTGGAAGCAAGTTTTGAGCTCGTCTGCTAGTACACATGCCATATGAAAGACTGACATCAAGCAAGACTTCTAGATGGATTCTTGACAGAACAGTTATACTACAATCAGATTAGAGTCAAACAGCCATTGAAACCAATATGAAACCTATGTCTATCATATTTCAAAATAGTCATTGCATGTCAAGGAAGGGCCTCTGGGCCATATACATTGAGGAAGGTCTGACAGTCCCAAACCTAGAATGCCTCTTTTAACTACTACTACATTAAAGTGAAAAGTAGGTGTGTCTTTAACATACCAGGTTAAAATTTGATGGAAGTCACTGGTACAAAAGGAAAGGACTTTCAATCCAACCAAACATGTGCACAACTTGAGTACATTGTGGTAACTGCTTGAAAGAAGACTGGTCTTGACTAAGAGATCCACAGACACTGGAATGGCAAGATGCTATTGGCAGTTTAGAAGCAGGAGGTAGACAGAACTCTGGAGGCAGAAGCCAGAAAACCTCATTGATATATGCATGGAATGCAGAGTCTTCTCAGAACATCATCAGATTGGAAAAGGAAGATGGTGTTTGTGAGCACTGATGTTAATAAATGGATGAGTAAGCTGATAGGCAAACCATCTGTAAGGTTGCATCAACCAAGCCAACAAAATGTGTGGGATTGGGAGCAAAGATTGGGAGTCCGTCCCTGATAGGGTTATCTCCAGGTGTTCGCTGTGCATCACCTTTTGTCTGGGACTAGTAACAGGCATGGGGTGGTGATTGGGCCAGTATTGGACCATGATGGAGCAGAGACAGTGATGGAGTTTTCTGGTGCCAGTCCACTATATCTCTATGGGCCCAGACCTGGGGTAGTGTCAGACGCCTTTTGTGATGGATGCAACCAGAGTGCCACTGAATCAGCCAAAGTGGCCAGGTAACATGACAGGTAGTCTATCCTTGTCGGGAAACAGTTATCTCCAGGTGTTCATTCAAATATTCACCATTATTCAGGTTTGGTACTAGGCATCCAGTACTAGACCATGGCCACATCCAGTATTGAGTCATTGTAGAATCAGGATTAGTGATGGACTAAAAACTTTTTGTTGTCTCAACTGCAGGAAAAGTTGTTGCATGTATCTGTGAATTTAAGTGGTCTCTATATGCATTTGAGAAAGTAGATTTGAACATGAAATTATTCTGATGCTGTGGATATTTTAGAACGGTAACTGTATTTTCGAATGCTGATCCAAGTTTCTGTTGCGACATATGTTCAGGGAAACATATACATGACCCATACAAGACAGAATGATTTATTAGTTATCCGCTATATAAAAGACAAAAGAGAAACAGTAGTCTTTTCTCTTTGTCCATTTATCTGTAAGCAGTTCATTTCCCAAATTTTTTATCAGTATCTTTTGTATGTTGTTTGACTGAACGCAATAGTTAAATTAAACTAGATTTTAGTGCTCAACTTGTCTATACTTTTTATAGTATTTTCTATACTTTATATAACATTTTCTATCTTAATATAACATTTTCTATATTTTATATAACATTTTCTATGTTTATCCATACAAGCATCCTCTCCTACAAACCTGTTTTTGTTCCTCTTCACACTTTTCCCTTATTTCTTTCACATTAATCTCTAAATTTGATTTCTGGAAAGAGAATTCATATTTAAAATCAGGAAAAATGCAGTAAACAAAATAACATATACAAAATTTTATATATATATATATCTATCTATATATATATATATATATATATATATATATATATATATATATATAAAATCTAAGAGTAATTTCATATTACAACTTATTTAAGCTATGCATGTACTTCCTGTAAGTTGGGTTTAGCAGGCATTTTAATGTTTCAAAATTTGGTCAGAAAAAATCTCAACAGTTTTTGGCATAAAAAAACAACCTCCAGTTAAAAAAAAACAATTTATTGTTTTAATCTGTACAAAGAGGAAATGACAATATGTCAAGTACTTCAATGTAATATTTTCTTTTACACATCATTGGACATGTTTGTTGTCTTTCTCATGCTCCTGAATAAAATGTAGGGTATAAAACAAATTGTTTCTCATGAACAGAAATTGTACTTTAAAGCAATATAATGTTAACTGGAATTATTTGTTTTTTTAAAAGTGCATAAATTTCAAACTTACAAATTTGTTCAAACAGAACAAACATAATTATGAATTTCTCATGCTCCTGAATAAGATGTAGGTTACTAACAAAGTAGAATGACCGAACAAAGATATTTAATTTTGAATCAACAATTAATAAAAACAAGGGTACAATAAATGGGACATGATACACCCACCCAGTACTTGATGGCCTACTATGAAGGCACTAGTCAGGCATTACTGACCAATGGCTCTCAAAGACCTAGACCTTTGGGCAAGCCATGCAGTCTTCAACTAATGTTTCTAAGCAGGGACCATTTTTTTGCATTAGTCTTACCATGACCAAAACCTATGACTGCAGATTCCATAGGTTTCTTTTTCACCCTATGTACAAACCATTAACAAAACTCAGGTGACTTACACGAAAATAGAAGTTACTCTGTAAAATCATTTATTTTTCTTTGGGCCACAATCAACTTGTTTTTTTTGCCTTTTAATCCCAAGGTCAACAGACCTTATTTGCACCTTAAATGTAAGCACTCCATGAACTTTGGTCATGGCATGCAATCTAAAACTAGAGTTTTCAAACAAAACCACTGTTTCTTCCCTCAGTCAAAATAATCTTGACCTTTGACTTTTGACACTAGATCACTGTGAGAACAACTTCACCAACATGCAAAGCACATCAATGTCATCCATATAAATGACGTTATTTGACATGGAATACTAGCCTGCAAGAACCTACCTTATCATCCAGTTCATCCAGACATTTCTGTGCTTCTTTTTTCTGATTTTCCAACTGTTGTAGTGTGTTAGTGATGGCATCCAACTCCTTCTGTAACATTTGGACCTCTCCATTAATGATTTTAATGTCTGCATCTCTCTGAGCACTGTCTTTCTCAAGCTGCAGCTTTTCCCTGTTGTATGGAAAAAAATAAATTGTAGTACAGTCCTACCCGTTTATGTCAACATCCTCGGGCCCGAGGAAATATTGTCAACATAGGCAGATGTCGAGATAAGTGTTTGGGGGGTGGGGTTCTGAAAAAAGATACAAGTTAAATTCGTCAGTAAGGGGTGAGCTGTCGTCAGTGAGTAGCATTGACACTTTGAGAAAACAAACAATGCAAATTTTGATTACATGAAGACAAAACCAGTGTCAAATACACTTGTATATTGACAAATTACATTTTGGTTACCTTTATGTAATAAAATCCACAATAAAATATTGCATCGGTCACATCCTGATATGAAAAACATTCACTACAATTATTCAATGTCGGCATAAGCACATGGTTGCATAGTTGTTATTTACACGCTTGGAGTACATGTACTTAAATTGGCCTAGATTTTGGTCAGTCTGTTCCCATCTTACTGAGGCTTCCAAGGGGATGGGGCTATTCACAGGGAAATGAAAACCTGTCAACAAGTTGGTTTAAACAGTACTTGTATTTAGTTACAGAAGTCATAGTGAAAAGTACATAAAAGCGAACAAGAGATATGCGGCTGATATGATTAATGAAGGCATAATATTGTATACATTGACACATGCTAATGAGGTATTAAAAGAAAATGATTCTTACAATACAATATTGTAACAATGTCAGCTCAATACATTTAAAATTTTTCACAGACATCTTTGCAAGATGCCCCGCCTTCCACTTCGTTAACAGCCAGATATTTAATTTCCAGAGACTAAATTTAATCTGCGTTTACACTGCCATTAGTAGCCATCGTAAATATAAATAAAGTTAAAAAGGAAACTGTCACAGCACAATAAACTTGTTTTAATCAACGATCACTTTGGAAAATGCAAGAATCAGATCAGATTTCATTGCTTTTATTTCAGTTGCCGCGAGAGGCCAACTTTATAGGACCAAACAAAAGCCTGTTTGTTTATTTTTTATCTGACCGCGACATCAAAGCCTGGCGGCAAGATCAACTAATTGTTGAACAAAGTTTGGGTCGGAACTGGCATCTGGTCGAAATAAATGATAAGGCGGTAAAATTAAAGCCTGGCGGCAAGATCACCTAACTGTTGAACAAAGTATGGGTCGGAACTGGCAGCTTGTCGACATAAATGATTAGAAAACAAAGGATTTGTTCAAGCTGGGACCAAGGGCTTCTGTCGACATGTACGTTTATTTTTTTATCTCGACGTCGACATAAGCATGACAATTTTGGTAGTAATAGTAGACCAAGGGACCGGGACTTTGCTTTTTTGCCGAAATAGGCGGCTTGTCGACATAAGTGATGTCGACATAAGTGGGTAGGACTGTATTATCCTTTACATATAGGAAAAGAATACTAGTTTTCAATTATACACCAGTGGCATCACTAAAATTCAAAATGATTACCCTGTCTTTCAAGGGGTATTATAGGATGCAGTAATGTTGTATTTATTCGTGAAGAACATGTCAATAAATATCAACCAATTTCATGAAAATCATGCATTGTAGTTTCATGCCCTACCTTTATTTCTTCGTTAAATACCACCGATATTCAGAACCGTCCACTCTTTCTTTCAAAATGGTGGGATTAAATTACAGTCATTATTATGACACAATTAGATAATATAAATACAGTACTACAGTCAACTCTCATTACAGTGTCATACATTACTATATAATATTCAGCTTTGGACGGAAAACTGATGTCCATTAGTAAGCCTGATCTTTATAGCAAAAAATATTCAGCCTCCAACTCTAATAGCAGTTTTCATAGTAATAAACATATGTATCTCCTTCAAATATTGTTCTTGACAAAGACGATGCATTTCCTCAGGATTTTATTTCTACTGTGAATATGACGAATTCATCGGTAAACATTAATTTTTCTAAACCAAGAAGGCACATCCAGTCTGTGATCAAAGGCACTGTTGTAAAATCAGTGACCTTGACAAAAAGGTCAAAAAGCTGAAAAAGCATATTGCATGTTACAGAATTAATTGTCTTCATAATGAGTTAACCTCAAGGTCAAAGGGGCAAGAGTTGCAGAATAAATTGTATTTTAATTTAGCTTCATAATAATTCTTTCTATGTTTGAACCTTAGCTTCATAATAATTCTTTCTATGTATGAACCAAATCTATCTGGAGGTTTAGGAAGTATAAGAAAATGAAAAAACTTTTAACCACAACCTTAATGCAAATTTGTGATGACTGTGTACAGTATGAATGGTCTCAGCTTCATAATTTTTTATCCAAATTATGTGCAAATCCATCACGGGAGTTGGGGAATGTGTGCAAATAAAATATATTGAATCAAGAACCTTGATGCAAATTTCCTATGACTCTGACCTTGACCCCATGGTCAAGGGCAAATAAACATGTCACAAAATGAATTGTCTTAGCGTCATAATGATTCATGCCAAAATATGAAAAGAGTTTATCTTGGGGTTCAGGAAATTTATGCAAATGAAAAACTTTACCCACAACATTAAAAGAATGTATGACTATGCAAATGATACCATCGTAGTCTGCTGAAAAGTGATTGCTATCTTATTTCCCACTAATGTGAGCTTGTTAAAAAAGACATTTAAATATGTGACATT
The DNA here is from genome assembly GCA_016617855.1 of Megalonaias nervosa. Lineage (NCBI taxonomy): Eukaryota > Metazoa > Mollusca > Bivalvia > Unionida > Unionidae > Megalonaias > Megalonaias nervosa. The sequence continues at coordinate 5,713 of JAECUM010016716.1, forward strand.
TTAAACCTATTATAATGCTATGTCTCATTTGAAAGTAGTATGAGTTTGTCAAAAATGAGTTTTAAATATTGGAAAATGTGTACAAGATTTTAAAACTAAATTATTATAATCTCAGTTATTAAACAGATTTATATTTCTGACTCACATGTCTCATTAATACATGTCATTTTTACTAATGATGAGACAATGGCTGTAACTCCTCTAAGTTAATTTTGTTATCATGAAAGATTCATTACTATGTCAGAATGATCTGAAACGTATTTATTTCAATGAAAGTTGACTATATTTGAAAGGTCTAATTATTAGCATCAGTATTTTCGATAGCTTTCAAAAAAAAAAGAGTCCCTCAGAGACTCCTGAAGCTGGATTTAGGGGTCCTTTCACTTTCTGGGGCCCTGCCTATTATTTTGTCATTTACAATGGACTTGCTACAGAAAAACAGAATGACTGAGGGATTTAGATTTCATCCAGACAACTGGTCACACTGATGAATACATTTTTGGTCAAAAAGTAGAGCTGTGAATGGACACATCTAAATTAAATGGGTCCAATAATCACATGCATGATAGTATGTATATCAGTAATTAGGAAATCATTTACACACAATATGCTTAAGAGCATGGTGGAAGGATAACATGGTGTGATGGTTAGTCATTTCATGTGTGATCTAAGTGTCAAAGGGCTTTGATCAAAGTAAATTCTTCTGACATGGATTCTATTTGCACCTATACCATTAGATGATTAACTTTTTTTTCTCACCCACTTGGTCATCACTGATCACTGACCAACAGTTAATTACACAGGCTCAAACCAAAGAATGTATCTGACTTGACCATTAGCCTTTAATCATGCCGATTAGCTTGGAATTTCTGTATGATAAATTACAAACTGAAATCCCCCAAAAATTGATACACCTCAAGAAACAGTGAATTCAGTAGTATGCCAACAGGTATATGCTTCTCATTCAATTTTTTATTTCCGGTGAATGGCATGCTCTCTACTTTGATGGCATAAAAGACATAACATGCAACAGCAAATCCACTCCACATGCAGTAGGGACATAAAATAGGTCACAATTACTCTATTGACAGTACAACCTGTCTTGAAAGACAACTGCTATGAAAGACCACCTGTCCATGGGGAGACCAGATTTATTGATTATGACATGTTATCTGAGACCACCTGTCCTGAGAGACTTTTATATTTGGCCTAAGATTTGTCTTTCTAGACAGGTTATACTGTAGTTGCACACAAGTTGGGTCTAACTGAAAGCAACATAGACACTGATCAGTCCTCACATAATGCATTGGCAGCTCAGGGTGTTTGTTTGTTATCTATTGATTAGACCTAAGAAACAGCATAGAACCATATTTGCCAGCACGTTATAAGATAGCAGACCTGAGTCTATGCAGCTTGCAGCTGGATCTGACTTAATAGCAAGTATATACGGTACAAATGTTTGAGAATAAAAGCATCACTAATACAACCTGTAACTCAAAGGAAAAAACATTACTAATACAAACTTGTAATGCAAAGTAAGCTCTAACACATACTTTTTAATCTCTTCTATTTCCTTGCTTATCATATCAAGCTCCTTCATCGCTGAAAAATCTGCCATATGTGCAAATGGACCACCAGTAACCCCATCCTGTAACAAATGATAAACAATCACGTAACATTATTAACAATAATCACTAAATAACAATGCAACAGATTGCAGACAGACAGAAAAACAGACAGGAATGTACAGAGATGTGTAAAATATGCAAAGATTTCAGAGAGGCTGGTCATGGCAATGATAAAGACTAATAAAACAGAGATAGATACATGCAGACTTGTCATCCCTAACAGATGTCTATGAGTAGTTTGCTGAAGTCCTGTCCATAATTTTAGCAAACTGCCCATAGTTTGTCATCTTAATACTAATAGCTGGGCTATTTCTATCAACAATCACCAACAGTTCTGAAAAACCTGATAAAGAATGCAGGTGGCAACTTCTTGCATAGCCGATCCTCTAACCAGCAGAAAAGCCCCCAGTTTCTCCCTTCTATACCAAAAAGTTACAAATAATTTGGCTGATGCAAAATTATTATCCTTAGGGCTGTTCAATTAAAAAAATACATGGGACCCTGGGAAGGCACTTTGAAAGTGGGGTATCTCACCCACAGATGTAATTTAAAATGTTCTTATCATTTTAATATGAACTCTGTGAAATCAAAGTAACCTGGCATATATTTGTAAAAACTGCTTTCCCTGGGTACCATGTATGTTTAAATGAAACAGCCCTAAGTATCAATCTTCATTTTTTAATAAGACCATCTGATCTGCTTTTCAAAGTCATCATAATCCCAATGTTTATTTTACTTGTCAACAATTCATAATATCAAACCTGTGTGCATGACCTGACTGATAATGTTACAGATGCTTTAATTTAATGAAAAAGACAATTCTCAAGCATATCTGTGACTGAGTTAAAAAGGCTAATAAAGGAACAGAACTCTAGCATGCTGTATCTTTTCAAGAAACACATTGCCCTTGAAATTAATACCTTTAACTGTAGCCTGTATGTTTTTTTTTTCTTTCTAATTTTCTGTAGCAACTACATTTGTCCTAAAATAATACTGACATGTCCGCAAGATCTTGCTCTTATTTAACTTCAGTCTTCATAATTAATCAACCATACTTTCTCCTTTATTCTGAGGTTTTCTTTTCAAACTATTCAATACTTGATTTGTACAATTTATGTCTTCATGCAAGTTGTTTCCCAAGGATAATGAGTTCTTTAGATTAACCATACAACTTTCAAAAAATGTGTTTAGCAGCAATTGACAGTGACTGGAGCAAGTAGTTTTAAAAAGAACTCTAACTTTCACCTTTCCTAAAGTAGCTGGCAGCCAGGGGGTTGGAATAACTAATTTCAATGATGTAATACCTACCTGACACTACTGCTTACTTTTCCCAGGAAGGAATTACCCTCATCTAAATTATAAATTCCATCTTCTCATTAGATAGAAAGTTGTAGAATGTTTAGAACCAGAAAAAAGCACAGACCCAGTCTGTTCTGCACATCACAGTCACAAGTGTAGTAGTCATCCTCTTTTATTTGGACCCAGACTAATTACTGGATATCTGAGCAAGGTGGGAGGAGGGAATCTTAAAATAGTGACAGGTAAGTATCCTTTTACAGGAGGAGTGTCCACTTCTGTAAGTTGGCACCAGCTGAGGACAATTTCAGTGCCTCAACTATTGGGCCCATGGAAAAAATGCCTTTGCTCTGATGCACCACAGACTGAATATAGAAGGATAAAGTAGTATGTGAACACCAAATGCTGCTCTCATAACATTCACTGATGACAGATGAGTTAGACAGGCTCATGAAGTAGCAACAGTCCTAACTTCACAGGCTTTAACTTTCATCAAGGAAAGATCACTTTCATTAAGTGACTGATAAGGTCTCATGAAAACAATCCACATGTATCTGGTGGACACCAAAATAACAGCAGAGCCCTTAATATTTAGGAAAAGACATTTCCTACCATTTCTTCTCTATTCTTAAGAGGCCAAATAAAATTGTAAAGCAACTAACTGGGCAGAGAAGCCTATCTTGATCATCCCCTGTACTGATATGACTGAGACTGATGACCTCTATAGGGAATGAACATACCTAAGGAAGCTGGAACTTTTTGCCCCAGAAATAGATTTATAATTGTTACTGTTGTTGTTGTTGTTGTTGTAGGGTTTAATGCCATTTTTCAGCACAAGATAGGCTTTACATGGCAGCCAGTATAAATGGTGGAGGAAGAAACCGGGAAAACCCCGGAAAGAACCACTGACTCACAAGAAGCTACTGGCAAGCTTTCTCACGTACCCACATTGGCTGATCCGAAGACTCGAACCCACGCAGACAGAGGTGAGATGGCAGTGATACGTAATGGTAAGCGATTTAGACTGCTCAGCCACTCAGGGGCCCCCAATTGTTACTGAACTGTAAACAACCTTCTTCTATACACAAAGCATGAAGCTCACTCCTTCATCTTGCAGATACTAATGTGAGCAGCAAGAGTTTTAAGGGTTAGGTTTGCAAAAGAAGCTTCACCTAACAGACTATGAGAGAAGTTTTGATGAAAACCACAACACACGAGAGATTCCATCAGCATTCAGAGTATCTGTTAAGACCAGAAATATGAAGTTCCGAACAAATGGCTGTATCCTTAGTGAACTTCAGTGTGTTGGACAGGGCAGCCTTATAGCACTTAGGAGAGATTGAACGTTCTCTCTTTTCAAACAGGAAGAGAAAGAAAGTTGGATGTGGACTATCTCCAAGCCTGAACTATGCAGTTGTTTAACTGCGCTCGAAAACTTGTCCTGGCAAATAGACTGCTTGAGATGAAGCAAATGTGAAGGTGGAGAATGTTGTGTGGGCTCTTGTGCAAAAGAGACACTCTGTGCTGCAACAGCAGGTCCATCCGTTGCGGCAATGTCCTGGCAGGTCAACCAACAGGTCAAAAAAGATTACTGAACCACTAGTGTGGTGGCCAGAGAAGGGCTAAAAAAATATGCTTAGCAACTGAGATCCTGACTCCGTGGAGCACTTGCAGAATGATTCTCAATAGTAAGAAGGCATAAGATAATCCCACCAAGGCATAAGAAGGCATAAGATAATCCCACCAAGGCATAAGAAGGCATAAGATAATCCCACCAAGGCATAAGAAGGCATAAGATAATCCCACCAAGGCATAAGAAGGCATAAGATAATCCCACCAAGGCATAAGAAGGCATAAGATAATCCCACCAAGGCATAAGAAGGCATAAGATAATCCCACCAAGGCATAAGAAGGCATAAGATAATCCCACCAAGGCATAAGAAGGTATAAGATAATCCCACCAAGGCATAAGAAGGCATAAGATAATCCCACCAAGGCATAAGAAGGCATAAGATAATCCCACCAAGGCATAAGAAGGCATAAGATAATCCCACCAAGGTGTCTGCCACCTATCCCATGTGATCTTGGAGTGAGGAAATGTAAAAGTGGAACTTGCAATTTAGTCTCATTATAAACAAGTCCACCAAGAGTCTCCCCAACAGTTCTGTCCAGAGGGACAAAAACTAATCCACTGCTGATTAGGAATTTCACCCCCACATAAATAAAATCCTGGGATGGTATAAGCTATGCCTGCATCCTGTCCCATCCGCACTGCTGTAAGACTAAGTGACAGGCCTCAACAGAACCATGTACATGAAGGGAGGTTCACTTCCAAGGAATGGATGTCCCAATATCCCACATGGGCTGAAAGGACACATGGAGGATGCTGATCCAATCCCCTCCCCTAGTCGGATACATAAATTCCAACTCCCTAATCCCAATGGGATTGAACAGTAGAGTGGAGATGGGTGCATCGACCTGATCTCTGTCCCCACCATACTGAGGGGGCTTCATTGACCAATGACCAGTGAGACCAGTCATGTGACTCTCATGGAGGAACCTCCTCAAAAGGTATGGAGCGTGACTGTCACTTTCCTATCAAGGTGGCATGATCTGATAGTCACCATCACTGGGCCAAGGGCCTTGACATGTTGTTGCTCATGCCATAAGTGGAGGAGGGGATCGCTCATTCTGCATGGGAGGGTGCTGCTCATGCCCTAACAGGGGGAGGGCTCATGCACTCTCTGTGAGAGGGTGCTCATTACCCTAACTGAGGGATACATTCATTCTCTTTTGGTGTTGATATTTCTTACTTGGAAGGAACCCTACATTAAACCCCACCGTGGCTTGACTGGTTCGCATCAACCATCAAGGACAACAGGATCTTATATTTATTATTCTTATTGTTATTGTTATTTTCCTACTAAGCTCCTATGGACTCAGAGAAGGATCCCATACTCTCCTACAATCAAGAATTCTTCTTCTTCTGAGACGTGTGTATATGTGTTTTTGGATTTTTAACGTAGCTTTAACAATTTTTCAGTCATAGTGATGTCTAGCACTGGGGAATCATGCTGCAGACATGTAGCATAATGTCCCACCCAGTCACATTATCCTGACACTAGGCCAACCAATTCTAACACTAACCCCTGAATGCTGAGCGCCAAGTGAGTCAGCTGCTAGTACCATTTTTTTAATAAGTCTTTGATATGACTCGGCCGGGGTTCAAACCCATGACCTCCTGCATCTGAGGCGGATGCTCTAACTACTAGGTCACCAGAGCAGTCCTTCTGAGACACATTAACAGAAAATGATCCCATGATTTCTTGGATGAAGGAGACACGAAGGAAGAAAGGCCTTTTCTCCTCCCTTATATGTGCACCTACTCTTGGCAAGGTTGCAAGCCTCATCCAACAAAAGGCAACAAAACAGACACCCATTAGTGCAAGTGGGGTGTGTTTCCCATGGGGCTTTTTTTGCTGACACTTTCCAACTCTTCTGCAATATTTATTTATGATTCGGGCAAAGTTAAAGTACCTAGCACAGAAGGCAATAAGAAATACATGATGAGTTTATAAAAAAAATATTAATAGTGTGAGACCATCCAAACAGACTATTCAGGTGAGAGACCTGTGAAGAGTTGTGTTATAGATTCATCATATGATAGTGATCAATGCAGCAACATGTTATAATACTGAAATACAACAATCTGTTGATAGGAATAACAAAAATGTACAGGATGTGAGAATATTATCACTTGGGCCAGATGGAAATCAATATCTTAATGCTGGAAATCGTCTTAGACCACAAGAAAAGGCCATTCTTCCAAAAGCAATTTAAAGTACAAGTGATACCAAAAAGAGGATGACTACTGTGCATGCAAACTATGACATAAGAAACAGACTGGATCTGTATTCTTTTAAGTTCTAGACATTCTAGAACTTTCCATCTAAAGGGAGGACATAATTTTATAATTTGGATGCAGGTAATTCTGTTCCAAACAAAGGAAGGTGATAGTGACAAGTACAAATTACTGAGATTAAGATGATTGTTTTTATTTAACAATGATCTCCATCTAAAATATTTTAATCTCCTTTGGTAATGTTCGTAATCACTAGATAAAAATGGATATGAATGTTGGTTCATGCATTAAATGAATTTATGAGATTAACCAAGTGGATAATTTTATGTGAATCTAATGTTTGTCTCAAATACAGTCTAAATATGCTATTGTTAAACTGAATCTTGCATCATGCTTTTCTCAAGTCTTTGCAATAATTCAAATATCAGAAATGAAGATACCAGATTTCACCAAATCTCAGTATGTATTGAATAAAAAATTTACAAGAATCCCTAAAATCATATGAGCATTTCTTACTGCAACTCCAAAAGCAGCTGTGTCAGCAGGTGCCTGTTTGGGTCTCATGGAAGGAGGGACCATTTCTGGTGTCAGGATGGCTGGAGGGTCCACTCCCTTAATCTTCTGTTGAATCAGATGAATGGCTAGGGCAAACTGCTCTGCATTTAGCTTTCCCAAACTGCTTGTGTCACACAGTTCCCTACATTTAAAGATAATCCAAGTTCATGAAACTTAAATAAAATCTAACCTGCATTACAATACTTTCAATTCATAGTATCAAACTAATTACTAACAAAAATGTAGTCTTCTAACACCATGATATTGATACTCATGAAAATAAATTATTCTAAAGTACTGTATGTACTCACAAGTCCAAATGCAAACAACATAGATCTGATTTGCTATTGCATAATGCATCAGATCTGGGTTTATGTTGTTTACTCTGCTGACTACTCCTACCAAACTGATTAGACCAAGATCCACTGGCACATTATGGGATGGCAGATGTGGATTTGTGCATTTTGCAGTTGAACTTGACCTAAAAGCAAGTATGTATGCTAATCTCTATTTTAGCAATTAAACAGACAGATTATCAAGGTCCCTATAAAACAGTGTTGGGAGAAATAGACTTTCATTAAACAGTCCACTGTTCTAGCAGGCCAGATTTTCTACAATCCAGTGTAGGCACAGCCTAGAGAGTATATCTGCATTAAATGTACCTATCAATATTTTGCTTTAAAGATTTAAAGCAAGAATCTGTGATAGTTCAGGGACTTAGCAACCTTTCTAAACCTAAAGGAACAGGTTTTTCTGTGTTTTCTGTGAATCAAAGCAATAAGACCTGGATTATAAATTTAAATAAATGTTATTCGTACTCCTCTGTAGATGGCTTTTAGCAAAAGCCTGAACTCCGTTTCCTGAATGTGATTTTGTGAAAGCTCATCCATGCTGCAAATCCCTGTGGCTTTATCCTTGTGCCAGTTAAAAATATCATCATAATGTCAGAATATAATGAAACCCATCATTCTTGCTTGTTTCTAGATGGCATGAGTGTAGTTGGAGATTTTTATAAGGGTTCTCTGTTTTAAATACCTTTTGCTTATGGGAACAATGAGTTGTCTAGAGACACTTATCACACTTCTTCAGATACCAGCTTGTGTAAAAAAAAACAGTTCAACTAAAAGTAATCAAATTTCATACTACTTATCCTATGATTTGCTTCCTTGGTAACAGAGAAAATTTATTGCAAAAAAATCTTAAGTGTCAAAAGCTACCCCTTGCTTGACATGTGTACCAAATCTGAAATATTTTTAACAGCTTGAGCATAATGCTCTGGAAATAAAAAATTTTAAGGATAGACAGAGACAGCTATAGCTATGTTTCTCAGCATCATATTTTAATTTATTCCACAAGTTAAATTCCATAATCTGTATTCCCATCTAATTACAAAAGCCTCCATCTTTGTGGTGAACATAAACTTATTTATGTTAAATGGGGTAAAGATAACCTAATAACATGTTCCTCATTTCATTTAATTGGGCAATTTTCATGCACTGCCAAGGCAGAACCTGAACTCTGTTTTGCTCATAAGTTTTTGAATCAAACAAAGATTTTATTTACAACTGTCATTGATGATTAGGTGGATATTGTGATTATATCAGACACGTAACATCTATCTTACCATATGTGAGCCAGAACATTCGGTTGAAGCCCAGTCTGAAGAAAAATTGAGCGTATTTCCTGTCCTGACACAAACCCATCCATATCTACATCTGCCTTCCTGAACATGACATCATAACTGGCTTTCTCTACAGGTGACACAACCCAGATTGGCGCAGCTCCAATAACAGTCTGACAGAAAAAGACAACAGTGTAGGATGCCAGAGAAATTGGTTTATTTGTCTTACTGATATGAGTGAAATAGAGAGACAGACACACCAAGTTCACGGAATACTTTATTTGACAGCAGCATACGTTACATATTTTCAAGATCTTACAAATATTTATTTCATTCCATTAGAATATCCACTGACAATTAACTGATTTGTTATGTTTTTGAATTACTATAACATTAGGGAGGTGTACTGGATATATATTTCATTAATTACATTTTTTTTTAATTAATTAAAATTTAGGTCTTCACACATCTAAATAACTGATCTTGGGCTGTGAAATTTTTCTTCAGGGGTCTATTTTCACCCAAACATGGCAATGTGTATCTTGCTAAAAGCCCTTTCTATAATTTTAGCCACATATCCACTGATACTCATCCTGCCACTGATAGCTAGTCCATCATCAACTATTTTTGAGTGCATCATAAAGTGTCTATATTATTCTATGACTGCTAATTTTCTATTTAGCTCTTACCACCCTTTCTATACCAACATTAATTTGCATGCATTGGCTGATCCAAGATCAAAATTTATGATGTTTATCTTCATTTCTGTTTAGATCATCTAAGGGCTGTTCCATTAAAAAATACATGGGGCCCAGGGAAGGCACTTTTAAAGTGGGGTACTCACCCATAGATGCAATTTAAAATTTCTTATCATTTTAATATGAACTCTGTGAAATCGAAGTACCCTGGCATATATTTTTAAAAAAATGCCTTCCCTGGGTATCATGTATGTTTAAATGGAACAGCCCTAATCTTTCGATTCAAGTGATCACAGATCACACTGCACACTCTTTTTGTCAACAATTCATTGCAAATCCAAAATTGTAGGCCTGATAAGTAATGGTCTCATTCGTAATCAAACAGATGCTCGAAAAAACACATTACAGCAGAATCAGGTCCTTTGATAAGTTGGAAAAACTAAAAATTGGATAAAACCTGGTCATGCTATACTGTTGTGGGAAAAGATCTAGCCTGTAAAATGAATACCATATCCAATATTTGTATAAACTTTACTTAAAAACTAGGATGAAACCATAGCAGTAAATATATATTTTGGATGAAAAGCATAATACTTCAGCCTTCAAGGCTGTGTTCATATTTGCTTTAAAACACATTTTTGGAAATTTATCTGTTGGATCCAAACACAAAAACCTGTATACAATATGTTTTGAACTGAAAAACACAGCTGTATACTATGTACTTATTAAGTTTGAAAGTTTTTTTTAATAAAAAGGATTCCCCTGAAGATACAAATAGCAGAATATAAGTTGTTGGTTATTTGCAGGACAAAAATTCAAGACTACATACAGTTCATGGTATGATCACATCAAAGGAAGAAATAAGGTTACATAAATGATATGAATCTGAGGTTACGAGTTTAATCAGGCCATATTTAAAAAATTCTTTGTTTGTTGACCAGCAAGGAAGTCATCAAAATTAATGTGACAGACTTTCTTTCACAACTACGAAATTAATGCTGATTAAAACAAGACTAGAAATATGTCCACACAACATGGATGCCATCACAAACATGATGTAATTAAAATGCAAAGTTCCAAAATGCAACAATGGCTATAACTCCATAAAATTTTCCCTCAAAACCATAAAAATCAAACTTTATTTTGGTCTTTCTAATATAAAGTCATGAGCCAAATTTGGAACAATTCATGATGTCATTCAAATGATATTTAGCAGAAGCTGAATGGTAAAGTTCTAGGTCAACTAGGGCCATAACTCAATGAAATTATGCCACATAATGGCAAAATCAAACCTGACCTATGTCTTTTTTAATGTAAAGCCTTTGACCAGAATTTTATTCAAATCCGTGCAGCTCTTCTGAAACTTACTGCACACAAATGAAATGGGACAACAAAATTAAAAGACAAATTGAATCTACAACTCCAAAAAATTCTGGCAGAAAATGGTGAGAAACAGACGTGACCTAGTTACTGAATGAAAACAAAATGGTAAGGCAAAAGTCAAACATGGTAAACAGCTCTATCTAACTGTGCTAGGAAAAGCTGAAAATAAAATGTAACCTAGCTCTTCTTAGCATAAAGCCTCACACTAAATTTGATTTCATTCCATTAGGTCCTTCAAAAGCTAATGAGCAGAAACAAAATTTGTTCCATATGTGCCAGTATAGGTCAGGGCCCAAGGGGATGGATGGATATGTTTCTCACTATATGCCCCCACCATATATATGGCAGGGTGGAGGAAGAGACGACAGCAAACAAAAAATATTTTTTAAGGATTGTCTCAGAGGTTATTTATATATTAGGGTAATTATTTATATATCAGGGTAACACTTGAGAAGGGTTAGAGATTACTTACAGAGAAAAGGCTAAGATTTTATAAGATTAAATTTTTAGAGACTTTTTTCTTGAGGCCAAGAGTCAGATTAAAGGATATACCTCAGATTAAAGGATATACCTCAGTGGTTATATAAAGATCAAGGTCTGAAGTTATTTAAAGGAAAGGAATCAAAACACAGGTAGAAAAGGAAAGTTGTTGTCATGAATTAATTTTAAGACAGGTTTAGAAATACATTACACGTTTAAGATCAGTCCTAACTTTCAAGTTAACTATCCATGGCTACTTGATCTCAACATGTGTTTACTTACAGAAGATTCTGGCACTAGGACTGGTGTGGACCTTCCACTCACAGCCACTGGCAATACAGGTACTCCACCAACTGGAACAGCCTTCCGCTTGGAGGGTGGAACTAGCCTAGGAGGCAGCACTGGGGGGATGGGCTCTTTCTCCATTCCTCTGTGAACAAGATGCATTGCCTACAACAAAAAAAGAAAGAAACTACCCTCACATCATCAAAACTTAAACAGTACTGAAATAATTTTCACATCCAAAAATAATCTAAGTAACTGTGGCTACAATGCAATGCCTTTAAATCAAAATATTTTAGTGTCAATAGATCTTAATAAATAAAATAAATTAAACATATTTTTTACATTAAACCATAGCGCTTATCTCTGGGGCAATATTTATATTGTTTAAAAACACTACTATTAATGTGAATATTAGCAAATTCAGCCATCACCTGAAAACTACATTATTTACAGTTCACCTTGACTAATTTTCTGCCTCAACTAAAAATGTTGATCAAATGCCACACATCACCGTTAGAAGGGTTTATTATGTGTATAGTGCCCCTTTGATTACCCTTCAATTTTCATACAAACAGGCAAATGGCACGGTAAAACGAGAGTAAGATCAATGAGGTTCATCTGTTAATGAAACAGACTCATGGATGGAGAGTTCCCGTTTTGTAGGGTTAATGCCATTTTTCACCACATGATAGGCTATACATAGCAGCCCGTATATTTAGTAGGAGAAGAACCTGAGAAGAGGTGAGATGTATGAGTGATCTGTAAAGACAAGTGTAGAGAGAAACAGACTGACAAAGGCAAATCCAGCCAATGAATCATTCATCGAATGTTACATCAATCTATGAAATGGAACTTAATAATTTATAGAGAATTCCCAGACCTCAGTATATTCCTTTATTGCATGCATTCCCCAGTAATTAACAATATAAGTGGAAACCAAAAGTAAACCACAGGTCACTATGGTACACTGTACACTTTAGTGCCAAAAGCACTAACTTTGCTGTCTCAAATAAAGTCTGTAACTGATCATTATTTAATCCTTTCTCAGTTACTGGAATGTTCTGTGCTCCAACTCTGAAGAACTATAAAAAAGAAGGCTTCATCATATCAGCATTGTTTAGCTGTCTTCTTAATTTTTTCCAGGGGTCCATAGTCAGGTCTGTGATTATCCCACTTGCCACCCTGTGCAAAAACATCACCTCTTGATTGGATAATCCAACATAGTAGCAAACTGGTTGGCAATCCCTTGTACACTAGACATCAAATGCATTTTGGAATACTGCACAATTTCTCACTCACATAGTCATAAACATAAGTCTGAATGAATATTGGTTTATCTTTTATCTTTTAAAGAATGGTTCAACTGTTGTTACAAACATCACTCTTTATCCATGAAATTGAATGGTTTACCCCCAAACTTTGTCCAGCCAGTTACAAATACCTGTTGAATTGTTCATCTAAAGTACATTATGAGGTCAATACCCTTGACCTCCTGAATGAATTTCAGTGAAAGTATTTTTCCAACCTAAATACAAGTTTCTTTTTAGAAACATCCAATGTCTGATTGATGCATCAAAATCATACCCTTTGGTCATGTTCAGTAAATATGAATGTTTCAGAAAATAGTGTTTCATAAGATTGTGTCAATGTATTAGCAAGATATTATGTATTTTGATTTAAATGGAATCAGGCGGATAAAAAAATGAAGAAAATATGCTTCTTGGAATTACTATTATGAATATGTGAGATCGGCTGGTCAGTAAATGTACTCGAACTACCTGAACTTCAGTTGCCAATTTTGTTATACACGTATATGCATGCATCAATTAATAGTTCTCTGCCCAAATAATAAATATTAAATCTGCGAAAACTGTTTTAAGTGTTTCTCATTTAATATCCATCAAGTTGGTAACTGTATTACTGAAGTCAGTAGTTTTCCATTCCCCCCCACAATCCCATCTTGTAGTCTTGTATGGCTAAGAGGATTCATATGCAATATTTTCTTCAGTTAACTTGGTTGGATACTGCATGATATGGTACAAAGCACAACGACACTTTGTGGATGCTGACCATTCTGTTACAGTGGGGTTTCCCTGTATACATTTTACCCTTAAGTTCCCATACATTTGTCACTGAATGTAGTTGGGTTTTTCTTTAAATACTAATTTTGGTTCATGACAGTACACACCATATTCATCTAATATTTTTAATGCCACAAAATGCTAAAATTGTTCAACAATCATATTTATAATGAATGTTTATGACGATGCAAACTTACCAATGCAAATTCATCCCTATCCAGGTAGCCATCCTTGTCAATATCACTGAGGTCCCATATCCGACCAAGTACATCAGTGGCTAGTTTAGAATTCAGCAGAATCTTCAATAAAATAATGAACAACATAATTTAAAATATGCCAAATATGGGCATGTTGTCAGGAATCATGTTCAAGGTAAATTCATAAAAGCATATATTGCATATAAATAAATTATCATGCAGTCAAAGTCAGCTTAATATTCCTCACATAGTTGAAATTTTATACCATTTCTTAAAGCCTCTGTGGCTTAATGGTTAGAGTTAAGGATTCAAAATCAATGGGTTGCAGGTTCAAATCTCACCCAGACCAGCCTATATGACAAATTTCCAGATAAAGAGCTTTTGTCCCATTGCACAGGCATGTGCTGATGTGCCAATAAATATCAACCAGCTATTATTTTATTTCTTGGGTGGTTACGGGTTTGAACCCCAGCCAAGTCATAACAAAGATTTATAAAAATGGTACTAGCAGCTGCCTCGCTTGGTGCACATTATTAAGAGGTTAGTGTTAGGACTGGTCAGCCTGGTGTGAGGATAATGTTACTGGGTGGGACATGATGCTACATGTCTGCAGCATGATGCCCCAGTGGCAGACATCACTATAACTGCCACACTGCAGACATCATAGCGATATGACTGAAAAATTGTTAAAGCTACGTTAAAAATCCAAATCACACACACATTATGTTATTTCTCATAATTGTTTTCTTCTTTATGCCAGAATAAATTTTGAATTCTGGGTCAAGCATGAATATTTGTTTCAACAAATCATTTAAAATCCTAATTCCTAACAGTAGATTTACAAAGATCAAGTTTGACATACAACTGTATATAACTCTTTATTAACCAGGTTTAATCTTTGCACCATGTTAAGGTGAATAATAGAGTGATCTCTCAGTACTGAACCCTCAGTATACCACTTATCCCCTTACAATATGAATATGGTCATGCATTTGATTTACATTAATCTTTGTTTTCCTTATATTAGTTCTTCATTAATGAAAACCAATATTAACGTTATTTCACTTCATTAAATACTTCATTTTTACACCTGAATCCACTATCATGCGCATTCATGTTGAAACATCCCTCAATGTAAGTCCCCTCAATAATGATGTTGATAGATGTTATAACTCCCATGAACAACATTATCAAGTGTGACCAATGTTTATTATTTAAAGAGAATGATGTATAATAAATCTTAACACTGCAGGTGCAGTGAAACTGATACTTCCATTTCCAGAAAAATGAGAGAACCATGAGATATCTAAATGTCTTTATTTTGTAATACTTACTTCTCTCATCTCAGCCTGGATGTCTTGTTTCAGTTGTCAAGTGACAGTTCAATGATTTCATAATATGGAAAAATGCACTTCAATTATATCACAATCTTCAAAACAATTTGAATAATAACTAGTTTTTGGGCAATTCACTGAAGTGATCAAATAAATCTTCCCTTTGGTTTTTGTTTGGAGAGGAAATGGATGAGAAAAATAATCTATGAACTAGAGAGTCGGCACTAAGAAAAGGGAATCACAGTCTCTGAGTTACAATGTTTGTTTTCTGCTTGGCAGAGCCTTAAAGAAGACAAATAACATAACTTCTTCACTGGAATATCCTTGTCTAAAAGATCCTATACTACTTACGCTACAAACTGTTTCTACTGAATGCACTATGAAATATGGATGACTTGCACATTATGTTTTGTTGCAATACCTTAAATGGTCCAGAGTTATGCTCTGGAAATGGAAATTTTTACAGGATGGACAGGCAGTCAGAAGGTCATATATCTAATGACATCAAAAGAAGAATAAGCTCATGTGACTCTATCTATAGAGTCATAATTATAAAATTACAGCCATTTCATTATATTGTCTTTATACCAGGATAGTCACAATACAAAAGTCAACTCAATACATTCCTATTTGGTCACTGTAAGTAGTGCTGTAAGCATATTGCATCACTTCAATGTATCATCATTGGATTGGGTGTAATGATATCAGTAAATTTTACAAACAGCCAATATTATATAGGCTTGAGATATACTCCTTCCCAGCCTTTACAAATCTATTTTTAAATCACTGTAATAAAGAGCACTAATGCAGAGTATCACATTTACAGTAATCAGCTGTTACATCAGCATTAGTACATTTCATTTGATGCATTTTTGTCAGATATATAAATAGTAATAGACCACAGAAAATAATCAAGTGTTGTAAAAAGAAAGTAATGAAATTTTCCATGAAGTGTAACCTTGACCTGGCCAATTAGCCTGACACACAATAGTATAGATAGTGACATTATTTACAAAGTGACAATATCACGATACAACTTTTGGCTCACAATAAAATCACTAGTGGCAAGCCATGATGAGTATACTGCAACCTACTAACTTTATTACCACTCTTAATTCCTAAAGAAATTGAAGCCTCTACAGACAATTTCAACTGTGCAGTGTAACTCCGATTTATTAACTTGAACAAATTTTGCTTACTGGACAAGGTGCAAACTAAGACTTGCACAGACCAAAGTGACCAATGTTGCAAATGGACATCGAATGACCGAAGACATCTGCAACTTCTGAATATTATGGTAATTTAAATCAAGAAATAAAACTTGCAATCAAAGTGATTTTTAATGTGTTTGTTCTCCAACTGACCTATGTAACAGCTGGAAATTCACTGACTTTGAAAACTTGCTTGCAAAAATGCTGGACTTCCCCCAGTCGCAATCGAACCTATTATTATTCCTTTCCTTATCCCATTTTTCCAGTAGCACGGAAACTCTGATTATAAAACAACTAATATTTTCCACCATGACTTAACAATTTCTGAACTGATGTGAACAGATGACAAAAAGTAAATTCTTTAATATACCAAATTTTTATGCAGTATATACTTTTATGAAGGTTAATTCTTAAAATATGCATCAAAAAATACCACCTTCATGTGTGTGAGTTAAAAATAAAAGACAATGAAAAAAAGATGATTAAACTGAATGCTAAATTAAGACACAGTCTTCTAGTGATAAATTCTTCCAAAGGGTAAAACAAACAACTTTATAAAAGTTGATGAAGACAGCCATGAAATATTACTGAATCTTGAATATTTAAAAACAAATTATAATCTTCATTTACCTGTTTGACTTTATCTCCTCCAAGTAAACCATTTACTGGCTGTAAACTATCAAACACCTGGTCATATTTAGACTTTTCAGTAGCCTAAAGCAAAAGAAAATAGTATTACATTATGAAACAAAAATTAGAAAGATGGATGAACAATTACATTCCCATTCTTTCATACATCATTACTTTTCTCTGGTCTAACACCCCAACCCCTACCTTCAGGTGACAATTCAAACTTTAACACTGACTATTTCACTTATGTTCAGTGCATATTCAACTGCAAAGAGCACTGACTCAGATTTCATGTTGCATAACGTGTCAAAAGATCAGGGTCTATACTGTATGCTCTATTTACAACTATAAGCTGACATCATTAGCCCTGATCTGTTGACACAATATTTGGTTTCAGATCTGTCTTCACTGTTTGCATTTTGGTGCAGATTGCTAAAAAAATAGAGCAGCCCAACACCTAGGCCCATCTTAATCTTACATGGTCCCTATCTATGCCCTTGGGACTTGTACTGTGGTTCAGATAGTATATAAAATACCTTTTATAAGATAGACTGAAAAGTAAACAAGTAGATGGGGAAAGTACAGTACAAGAACCACTTATCCTTGGCCCATCCACAATCAGATGCCAATGATCTTGTTGAATAATATATTAGAAAATCAATGACATTATGCATGAACTAACTTAACTAACTTACAGGAACCAACACCCAAAAGTACCAGCACTTCCCTTAAAAAGTATAAAGTCAATGAAGTCTTTATCCCATGAAGAGTCCTTGGGAGAGATAGAGTGAAGGTAAAGGGATGGAATGAAGAGGGGATGTAACCTAATAAATAAGTCAAAAAGAAAGGGGTGTTATTGGGCAAAGATATCCTCAGTAAATTATGAAAAAGTTTTGAATAAAGAAACAATAGAGAGGATGCTTATTAGCAGCTACATGGTGTGATTACCATACAAGTATGTATATAGATGCTTTCAATAATTTATTATAATATGCATGCATATGCATGCTTTAAGTAGATACCCAACTGCAAAATAATATGGGGGGGGGGTCACAGTATTTTTAGCATATCATTGGTTATATCATGCCAATGATATGAGACCCAAGGTCACATCAAGGCTACTGACCTGGGTTGCCCTGGGCAGGTATCAAACCTCCAATCCCAGGACTACAAATCTGCCACACTATCAACAGAGCTACTACAATGAACTCAAATCTGTGAAATGACCACTTGCTGAGCCCACACAGGTCTATGACTATCCTGGGATTTCCTTTCATCTTGGGTTGCACTGCCCAATTTCTGAATAATGATCAAATCTCCTTCTGCATAATTCTTGCCTACTCCCATCTGGACGACATGTCCATAATATAAAGAAGTTCAAAAGGAATGGGTTTGGATCAATTAAATCTGAAGCTCCTCCAAAGCAACTTAGATTGCACATCCATTTTCCAGAAACAAAATGATCTATGCAACATGAAAATGAAGGAGTCTAGAACCAACCAGCAGGCTGTCTGTGGATGTTAATGGTGACAAGTCACTGATGACTATTAGGAGGCTTGGAGAATGAGAAACCTTGCTCCAGTCACCTAGATTAAACTGCATCCAAACTTGAGCAACCTGTTGCTGACTAAGTTTACCTGGTGTCGCAACTGTTGCCTTTGTGCAATGTTCAGCCTTGACAATCATGTCTCCATTGCAGTTAAGACTAATTCGGCATGAAAGCCAGAGCAGGTGGAAAGGCAAGTTGACAGACAGTTCTTGTGATGCCTGCTTCTGTACCTCCTTTACTATACTGCCAAACAGCATCAGCATGCCAAAGGGTACAGACTGGAGAGCAAAGAAATAATGCTACATTAGGGTGGATGAATACAGACTGGTATCTCATATTACTAGATGCAGATTCTCTTCGGCCATCAGGGCACTGGCCATCATGTCATTCACATCCCTATTAATTAACTTTGGTAATCCTAGCTTTGGACTCTCATGTATGGTACATCTACATTACAGTAGAACATTCCCAGGGGCATGTGGCTGTGCAGTCGTCATTGTGGAAGGCCTGGTAGCCCCCCAATGGGTAGGCTATATAGAATGTACTCCTTTGCATCGGCCACCAGGCAAGTGCCACTGCTTGTCTTGCCAGTACAATTTGCTGGAAAGTGTGCTGGATGGTCGGCTCAGCTACCAGCTGGATGGACAGCCCAGTTATCAGCTGGTCAGTTGGCCTAGTATTCATCTAGGCAGTACATGTGTCACAATGGACAGATCTGCTAAACGGATCTTTGTATAACTCCACATACAATGGTGTGGTCTGCAGTCTTGTTGCCTGGCTCACCAAAATGATTGATTCATGGCCAGTCATGAATACAAAGTGGTCATCTGGATAGCTAAGCAGGCTAATTAACTTGTATTTCAGCAGCTGCGACAGTGGTGTACAGCCCAGTCATATGGCAAAACGGATTGTCAAAGTCCAAAATACACCCCATGCACCTGGACTTGCAGGCACAAAGGCTAAGCACTGAAACGCAAGGGAACTTACACCCACTAGGCCGAAAAATGGAGGAAGAACAATCCCTCATTAGCTCCAAGCCATCACTGCAGAACTGTTAATATACGAGGTGGCACAAATTCACCAGGCCAGCAACTGTGTCATCACCTCTTATACTGGTTGCCTCATCTGTCACCCCACCGATGCATGTGAAGAAGGGACCAGCAACTTCTCAATGCCTTGTACTTCTGTGTTTGCTGACCAAATGTAATGGATGCTGTTAGCCCTGTTCACAACACTTTTTATGGGGAGTGGGGGACCATCATGATTTTCCCAACTAAGGTGGCAATGATGACATTTTAGGATGCTGACTCGGCATATCACATTCTGCTGTTCTAGGCTTGCCACATCCCTATTTAAGACCTTTTCTCAGTACTGTTTACCATATTCCTTCTGACCATGAATCATAAATACTGCATAGGTATACTTGGTACAAGCTAAGCATGTATGTCCTCCATGGCTTTAAATCTCTTGTAATTAATACATGTTGCTGCCATCATCTATCACTTTCTGAAAATACAGGAATGACCTAAAATTATGAAAATCAAAACCCCAAGGTTGTGTATTTTGAACCCAATACAGGTTGTGTGAATTGAAAAACAACCAACAATGGGCACCAGTGCTACTGTGTTGAAGCAATGGATCAACAACTGTAAAAAAAAATTTAAAAATTAACACAATTATCAACAAATTAAAAAAAAACAATGACTGCAACATGAAACAAATACTTTTATACTCAATACTATATTAACATTGTTGATGGATGATTGAAAACTCTCATGATATTCCGTGGATTCTGAAAGGCACAGGATATATGTTGATTGTATCCTACCCAACCTAAAACTAAAGATAAATAATTCTAGCGTTCAAGTGATGGTAAGGGGAGGCAGTTTCTTCTCTTTTGTCTATGTTATATAGATGGGATAGACCCAACACAAATCCTGATCAGTTGTCATGTAATATTTTGGCATCTCAGGTTCTGTGTTGTTTTATCTGCCGATTACTCCTAAAAAACCACAATGACCCAGATGTGCTGGTTCGTTATGCAATGACAGATATGCGTCTGTCCAGTTTGCAGTTGGATTTGACTTGTAAGCAAATATATACAGTATATTATGTGTCTGTACTGCACAAATGAAATTTTGTCAAAATATATTTGCAAATGTAACTATCATTAAACTTTTTCAAACATTTTATCTTTTGACCTCTCCCCTGGAACCCAAGAAGAGGATGCCAGCACCTCCTGTTACTTGCAGTTAGTTACCATATGGTCAAGTAAGATACCATATTTGAGAAAATTCGATCCATTTACGAGGGTATTGTAACTGACAACTGGATGGCCAGATGAATGAACACAAAGACTGAGTATCACACTGACCTTACTCATTTTCAGCAAGAATTTATCTATCCCACTCATCCCCACCCACAACCCCTTTTCCTAATTAAAGTCAGAGTGACCACTTTTAGGCTGGGTTGGGTAGTATTCTAAACTGATGAATGCACATACAAATTCTGTAACTGTACAGGCAACAGTGCTCAAGAAATTGAGTTTAACACAAGAAGACTGAATGTTGCCACTGGATGTTACAGCATAAGTTCCCCTGTTAGTGAAAATTAAATGTGGTTTATTTGGAAGTGAAAATTAAATGTGGTTTATTTGGAAGTGAAAATTAAATGTGGTTTATTTGGAAAACCAATATTAAGAAGGCTATTCGGCACATTTATTGTTCTGATTTAATTCAGAAAATATTTACTCAAAATGATTATTTTAATTGTCGTGTCCTAGTTGTCATTTGTGATTTCAAAGTTTCAAGACTAGCAGCCCAATGTAACTCACCGACAGTGCCCACTGAACGTTAGTACCTGCAGTTGGAGGTGGCTCTAGCTCAAACGGACCCTTCAAAAGCAAAAAAGGACATTATGACTTTTATAGAAAAGATCCATTCTGTGTATATATATATATATATATATATATATATATATATATATATATATATATATATATATATATATATATAAAATTCTATTACCTACATTAAATTTTTTGGGGCAAAAACTGCATCAAAAAATCAACTGAATGTTCACAAATTACAGATCATTTTCTGCAAGCTCTGTATTTATTTCTTCAGTAAAATCTATCCTGTAATTAGAAAATTCTCCTCCCTGTTTCAAATGGAGGGGAGAACTTCCCAACTAAAAGCTTCAGTTGCAGAATAGACCCTGTAAATGTAGCTTTATATTTTGACTGGCTTGTTTCATAAGGTGACTTCTTTCTGAGTGGAAACTTATACAAGGAATCAATTTCCATTCCATTGAAGTACTGCTGCACTTAAACAGAACCAAAGTATGCTTCCTATAAATGCAGCAGAAATGCACTCTGATTGGTAAACAAAATTATACAATTAATGAATTACCACTGTTCCACTAGTTGCAACCAATTTCAAAGATGTGTATCATTTAACTTAGGTCAAAATGTATTCTAATAAGCTGAACATTTATTTTCCATTACTTTGTATCATAAGTTAGTTGTAATTTCAGCATGCACCAATTCATCCCATGATCTACTTACAAGATTTGGCGGTGGTGTTTCAGTAGTTAGTTTTGCAATACTCAATTCCTGTCCATTCTGGGCCAGAGCTATAAGTTTAAGAGCTACAAAGAACCCTGGCTTCTCTAGGTATCCTTTCCCTGTTGGATCTGATAGATCCCAAACCTGGAAACATACAACAACTATAGAATATTTTATTCACTATTACTATATCTAATGTTGCACAGTATAACTTAAAAATGATTTTAGGTTTAAATGAAATTTTTCATTAAAACAAGGTTTTCCATAAAGTAAGGTGTTTAAAGCAGATATAAACCATGCTCTTCATCTTCAGAAGTTATGCAAACATTCCATAGGATACAGTTATTTTGTTGCTATGCAGGGAACAGACCAAGCTATTTGCCATAAGGTGCTAAGGGCAAACAGGTATCTCCCTGCCTCAAGTTTTAGGCTGGGGGCAACTGAACACTTGCTTGCTCACATCAGCATGAGATACAAAATTGGGTCTATTTCCTACATAACACCTGCTTGCCCACAGCAATAAGAGACACCTACTTGGGGTTATTTCCGACATAACACCTGCTTGCCCACAGCAAAAATGAGACATATACTTGGGTCTATTTCCTACATAACCATAAACATAATTATGTATTTCCTAACTTAGATAACAATTACCAAAAAACAATAGCTCAGTGTCTCCCTTTACGCACATTTATGCATCAGGGACACATGCTGGAGAAAATTGACGCATATGTTTTGTTGCCGTGCATTTTTTTTACGCAAAGGATTTGCGAAATGCAATCAGGATTTATTTAATATCCACTGCTTTGGATGAGGTATGGCATCTTGTATGCTTCGCGCATAGGCATAGTCTGGTTGCCTGTTTTGTATGCTCTCTGCGTTGCACTCAGCTATATGGAGCATACAAAACAGCGAACCAGACTAGCATAGGCAATGTTGTGACGGAGTAGCTTCCCCTAATCTCGCAAGCTGTCATGCAATTTCCATCGAGCTCAGCAATTTGTTGTCCAGATGTTTAACCTCAATGCTTGTTGCATTAGAAAATGATCTCCAGATTAAAACGGCATGCACTAAGAATCATCAGCCATGAAAGTGAAAGAAGCTGAACTTAATGAGGAGTATTGGTGGATCTAACTTTAATGAAACATGGTGAAAATAATTCCAGTGACTGGAATACGGCACGTCCATTGGGATTACCGGTGTGACTTCTTATCGCGTGATTGCAAAGACTGCAAAAGTGAATACTCCTTTTGTGACAGGGTTAAAGAATTTTTAAAAATCTGCCCTTGTTCACCACAAGATAAATGTAGAAAAAATTATCACCCAAGACATTCTTTCACAACAAAGAAATCAGTAAACTTGCAAAGACAAATCCATTATTTTGATTACAAAGTCAGGGGGTCATTGCAGATATTGTTGGTTTTTAACTTTGCTGCAATGAAATAAAGATCTAAAAGTTCAAGTGTAACTTATTAAGGAGGAGATGAATCATAGCCTCTTTGATTTTTGGATAAATGAGTTTTTGGACGAAGAACAATGAAACCAATGATAGTACACATTTTATGACGGGCAGTAAATTAACTGTCATTTGATTAGAAAGATTTATTTGGCTTTTTTTATTGGTTTATATGAATGTGTTGGTCTATAATATTGCTACAAAGAGATTATAAGGAGACTGTTAAAAGTATGACTTTATACTAATAGGAAAATGAACTAATAAAATTATCCTATGAATGAACAATGCATTTGTGTGTTAATTGTGCGTGTTGGTTTATTTGTATTTTTAGAGAGAGAGAATGTTGTGCAAGTTGCAATATCCTATTTCAAGCTGAAAAAGTATGGGTCAGATGAAAATTTATCAGGACATTTTTGACCTCCACATTTTTTATTTGACCCCCAGTTCTGACACCAAGGGGTTTTTTTAACCCTCAATTTTACACCCCTGGGGGATACACTGATAGCTGCTATGTATTTGTAAACAACTTGCTTTCACTACAGTATTGTTATCAGGTATGTTATGTTTATGAGTAGTTTTATATACTAATTGTGCATGTGGCAATAGTTTTCAGGCATTTTGCCCTCACATACTACTGTTACCCATAATCACATTCATACGCAAATATACTGTGAATTCATTATATTTTGTGGGATACAAATTTTTTGCGATTTTGAAGTTGCTATAAAGAACAAATTTAATGATCTAGTGAAGTATTTCTACTGTGTACTTCCATATCCATGAATTTATAGACCAACAAAAACATAACTGCTGTGAAAACCAAGAAAACTGATACCCATAGAAAAAAATTAATGAATTCATAGTAATGTATATAACTGATTATAAGTTACTTCAAACTGCACAGACATATATTTGTCTCTGCATAATGCATTAGCAGATCTGGTTCTGTGCAGTTTGTTATGAGTAGTCAATATAACAAATATAAACCTTGATCTAGTTGTGCATTATGTGATGGCAGATCAGGGTCTATGATGTTTGCAGTTGGACTCTACTTAAAAGTTACTATATTTGGTAGATAACAAAATCCCAATAATAAAAAATAAATATTTCACTACAAATAAAACTGATTACTTGTATGTAATACAGTACTTTGTCTCGCATGTAAAAAGCCCTATCCATGTCAGATGTCAGATGGCAATTACCATCAATAAAACCATCATATTTAGTGATTAATAATTTGTACAGTTTTTTTAATGTTTGACTTAGATTTTCATACTGAAGTCAATGACATTTGCAGGTGTGACATATTTCTGATACTATGTAACTTCTATAATGTATTAAATATCTCAACAGAAATGCATTAATTCAGCAACAGACTTAACTTCTATTAATTTGAACAGAGAAAAAGGGGAATTATGAAAGGAAATACTAGAAACAATGCATGGTTTTCCAGAAGGGAAAATTCAGTGGTGCAGTCTATGGTTCATCAAGTTTCATTACTCCAGGTTTAACACTAAACTTGAATTAATGCATAGCTTAACCAAGAATGTACAACTAACATGTACAAAATTAGACCCCTTAACTATTCAGTGAGGTGGTACATGTTAAGGAACCTACTCAAATACCAAAGCCTTGGACCTAGGAAGAAAAAATAGTTGAAATTCAGCGAGGCTGTCCATAAATATATGCATTTATATGTGTTGAAACCAATACCAGGGGTAGTATGATAGCTTACTTCTTCTTCATTGTGGAAAGCTTAAAATATCAAGCCCAAAGTAATTTGTCAATACATAAATCTTCTGGTGATGACCAAAATATTTACTAAGTTTCAAAGCAATCCATCAAAAACTGTAGGGATAGTTGTGCTAACAAGATTGTGTCATAGGCTGCATTAAGTCACAAGATAAAAGGGCAATAACTCTAACAATAAAGGGGGCCCCAAGTGGCCGAGTGGTCTAAAGCGCTCTCCGTTACGGATCACTGCCATCTCACCTCTGTCTGCATGGGTTCGAGTCTAGGATTTGGCGAATGTGGATATGTGAGAAAGCTTGCCAGTAGCTTCTCGTGGGTCGGTGGTTCTTTCCTGGATTTCCCCGTTTCTTCCTCCACCGTTAATACTGGCCGCCATGTATAGCCTATCGTGTGCTGAAAAATGGCGTTAAGCCCCACAACAACAACAACAACTAACAATAAAATGTGGGAGCAAAGTGATTTGTCAATATATATCTTTAGGTCATACCATAATATTTATCATGGCAAACCATCCAAAATTACTGGACTAGTTGCACTGATGAGATTAAATCATACTCTGCTACAAGACAAAAAGGGTAATAACTACCATATTTCATGTATTTTTTCATATATGAAAAATTAATTATTCTTTTCAGATTACAAAATATTACATGTAAAAAAAAATTTTTTTTTATACTGACAGTGTACGAAATATAAAGGGTTCAGACCTAAACAAGGTTTATGTGACACATGATGTTGTTGTTGTTGTTGTTGTTATAGGGTTTAACGCCATTTTTCAGCACAAGATAGACTATACATGGCGACCAGTATTAATGGTGGAGGAAGAACCCGGGAAAACCCCGGGAAGAACCACCGACCCATGAGAAGCTACTGGCAGGCTTTCTCACGTACCCACGTTAGCCGAGCCTGGACTTGAACTCACGCAGACAGAGGTGAGATGGCAGTGATCCGTAACGATCAGCGCTTTAGACCACTCGGCCACTCGGGGCCCCGACACATGATGCTTAGCAACCTAATAGCACTGATGTAAAAATAAACATAACAAATCTTCTGTCCAATGTCACTGTCAACCAAATTAGTTTTTTTTTAAAAGTACTCAAATACGTTATAAATTAATGTGTGCATGGTTGGGGAGGGGGGCAATAACGTAACAATGTGTAAAATTATGTATAAGCCAAGTGTACTTTTAAAAAAAATATTTGTTTTAGTTGGCAAATTTATGAAGATGGTCCAGGTCAAATCAGCTACCATTACTTGCAAGTTAGATATTTGTTTCAGTGAATGTGTCTACGTAAGAGAGAGAGAGGAATATAAGGGTTACATAGTGATTGTAATCTTTGTTGTTCAGTTACCCAACGATTGTGTTATTCCTTATGTAAACACTATAAGGGCACTATTATATTTCATTGGCAATTAAAACCTGAATAAATAAATCGTTCTTCTTGTAATTACAAGATCCAGTGTCACTGGACCACATAGATGCAAATGTATTATACATGTTAAATAAATAAGCTCTGACCTTTAGCTTGGTCTTTTCCAGTAAATACTGGATTGAAGACCAGATTTGCCTCAACAGATCAAATTAGTGTGGCTTCTTGTAGGAAAATGAGGCTACCCTTGAGGTATTGAAAATGTGTCTCACACAGTTAAACATTTATACAAAGTTAACAGATAATTCAGTCTCGTTTTTCATTGAGAAAACAAAAATATTTATATTTTGCATATACAAAACATACTCCGCAAACAATACATTGGCCGTTTTGTGTATCTAAAGGATACATCAATATTTTTTTTAAGCCATTTGAAATGTGAACTTTGCATCTTGATGCAAATAAAAAACATAAAAATATGCAGCGAAAAATACAATAATGAAAGAAATGATCAATGACCTATCTACATGATTATAAATGATAATTATTACATTTTGTTAATCTCCTGTTTTCACTTTTCGATGCCTCAGTGAAGAATTTACCCAAAGTTAATCCCTATTCATAACTTGCTTAGTAAAACAATACCCTGGTCAATCGATGTACCTAAATTATACTTTGGTATATTTCTGAAGCCATTTGAAATGGGAAATGTCTTTAATTTTAACATCCAAAAATTAAATAAAAATAATAGATAAATAAAAATGCAAAAAAAACCAATGATTTTAATCTCTTATTCTTTGTTGTAAAACTAAAAAAGACAATATTTTCAACCACTCTGGCAAACGTAAATCTTAATAGGAAACATTTCATGTACAAAAAATAAGATTTGCCCAAAATATGCATTTTTGTGTACAGAAAAATACGATACATTTAATTATTATTTTTATAGCTTGATGTTGTATGAAATATTAAAGGGTAAAGAAAATAACATGAAATATGGTAATTGAAGAAGCAAAGATCATGACCATAACATTTACCAAGTTACTTGCCAATCCATCAAAACTATGGGGCTAGTTGTACTAACAGGTGTTGGATGGAAGGATGGACAGATAAACATGATCATTATTATAGAGACAGGAGTATAAAAAGTTGGGTTGCCAGAAGTGAACAACCCCGGTATATCATTACAGCTGTTACTCATATTTCTGATGTGCAGAATAAATTTTACTTAAATTAGCATGTTCTTTGTCATAGTTAACTACCTTTATCATCTGACAGAACCTGAAGTAGCCGGCAAAAATTAATTTGCAACACTTGCCCAAAATAAGAATTTATCGAAGACTAACCCTTGATTGACATAGCCCTACTACCATTTCATAGGAAAGTTGGACAGTTTGGAATAAAAATTTTGGAAAACCGGTTTGTCATAAAACATCATCTAAGAATTCTATTAGCAATTTTGAAATAAACTAATTATATGTAAGAACGCAGCTTAATTAGTACAGAATTTGACAGCCTATATGTTGATGCAGAGTATAAGACAAATTTGCAACTATTGCAAATTTTCCATCCTTCATCCATATATAAGTCGATGCTGAGCATAAGAAAAGGCCAGATCAATACTTCTGCTTTGTCTTTCACTATAGTTCATTCCACACAGCATCACCAATTTTATCCTATCTGCAACTCAATATATTTTCAGGTCAGCCTCATTTAATGCAACTAAAAATACATAATTTGTTTCACATTTAAGTATTTTAAGTGAATTAGGTACTTTCAGCTACATTTAATGATGCTGACCTGAAAATTTGCAGAGTTACAGATAGGATAAAGTTGTCTATGTTGTTTTGAATGAAACTCTACAGTAACTTCCAGTTTCATGAATATTAATGGTATTATTGTATGCTATTTCAGATTACTGGCAACAAGGGAGTTGCATCATTCATGCTAAAATGCTTTTTCCAGTTTTGTTTTGAACTAAGTGAGGGGTACCATAGATCGAGTGGACATCCACCAATATGTAGTGGACACTTGACCCTTGACCCATGTGTCCACATCAACTGTATTGAGTGGGGAACCAGAAATCCACAAATTGTGTACTGTATGTTTTAACAAAATTGCAGAACAGGTTTTACTATCCACTTCACTCTAATATAGCACACCAGAAATATGACACTTGCCCAAATCATCAATAATTTTTTAGTTTTAAAGAAATATATTGTGTGCGTTTATTCAATCGTGTGTGGGTATTAGATTGAATATGGTAATTATTTTTGAGGTAGTCCTTTATCTTATTGTCAAATTATGTAATACCTGATGTCTGTGATTGTTGTTACAACTGATAGCAGTTTTTACAACCAACAACACTTGACCATACAAGTTTTATGTCAATTTATTATTGATCTAACTCTATCAGAACAGTTTTGTCAAAGAAAATATTGCTACTATTGTAAAACTTATCCCATAGCTTCTTAGAGGCAAAAAGAGAAAAATAACATGGCACAACAAAGAGTGGGGCTATAACTTACAAACCTGTGATAGGATATTTTCCTTCAAGTTTGATCTCTTTAAAAACACTGCAGCATCCAAAGCTCCAATACTTCCAGTATTATTTGGATCTGCCTGTAACAGAAATAAAATTCTATTGTATGAAGACTGAGAAATTAATGTCAATAAGAAATTTAAGAATGCTTACATATATATATATATATATATATATATATATATATATAGATACACACACAGTGTGACCCCGCTATAACATGGTAGTTGGGAGCCATAGAACCCAACCGTGTTATAGACTGAACCATGTTATAAGCAACCAGGTCAGTTAGCTTAAGAAAATGATGCATGTACCCCAAAAAATTTGCCCTGGGGGGCGCGGGTGGTCGTGTAGGTAATAAATGCAGGAACCACAATACATGCTTCACTGGCACAGTTGCCATCTTAAATCTATGCATATTAAATGAGAAATACAACTGAAGTGAAAAAACAGAGAAGGCATATATAATATTTTACTTTATTCATAGAACCAAGCATTGGTACATGTACGTGTATACTGTTTATATGTACATGTCTAATGTATAGCATGAATAGAGTATCAACACCATCTATTCACCCGTGAATCACATCACATACATTGAATCTACAAGTAATTCCATCAAAAATATGCACACACACAGATTTAAAATATTCAATAATTTTGTTAGAGGTGATATAGGTCGGAATTCTGTGGAAACAAAATAGCACAATCACGTAACAAATGATGAAGCACATTTACTTTTCAGTACTTCCCAAGTCGGTGAAAGTTAGTTTGCAATTTTAGCCACCGTTGGTAGCGTTTATAAACATAAACTTTTTCCTGCAAAAAGGAAACTTTCACAGTACAGTAAACGTGTTTCAGTCACATTGGAAAATGAAACAATCCATCAAATTCCATTGCTTTTATTTATGTTTGATACTGACTGCCTTTGAAGAAAGGTTCTTTATTTTTACTGAAGACTGTAGTCTGCTTTCTTTGACGAAGGGTGCATGCATTATTTAAGTCAACACTAAAGGACAGTTTGGAGAACTAAACAAATGCCCATT
Organism: Megalonaias nervosa; assembly: GCA_016617855.1. Taxonomy (NCBI): domain Eukaryota; kingdom Metazoa; phylum Mollusca; class Bivalvia; order Unionida; family Unionidae; genus Megalonaias; species Megalonaias nervosa. The sequence continues at coordinate 36,254 of JAECUM010016716.1, forward strand.
TCTTATTGTAGCGGCAACATCAAATAACTGTACTGCATGATTGAGACTGATTTTTTTCCCCCTTTACTTAGTATGTTTTCGTAACAATTGGTGCTTCCAAGGTAATCTGTTTTCTTTGAAATTTCAGCAAACTATTTTATCTGGGTACATTTTTAAAAAAAGGAATTGGCCGTTGTTTGATCGATTGTAGATACTGTACCTCCCTGCCTATTGAATAGTACCACTAGCAAGATTTGGGGGGTTATTTGGTCGTTTTTTTTTTTTTTACATTTGTGGTAGCAGAATGATGCTGCCTTCCACGCATGCGTCAGAAATTTTAAAAAGGATCAACGGTCGATAGAGACGTAGTTGTTCTGGTCTGATAACAGGGATTACTACAGAAAATGTAAGTGGTCTGAAGGATTTAATTCTGAGTGAAAAGAAGAGAAATATTACTTACCACCCAAATACAACTGTCAGTCTATGTGAATATATTAATAACTAGTGAGCAGCTGAAAATCCAATGAAAGATGATTATGAGATAATGCCTCATCCGGTTGATCTCTGCTACCGGAAATGTAAAAAAAGTGGATATCTCACAACATACAGTATTCATGCCAAACGTCAACATAAGCGGATTATGATGTAACAATGCACTGTTAATATGGTTTGTCAATATGGACAAAGAATTTTTTTATGTAACAATAGATAAATTTCAGTGCATTTTGGATCAATTTCTCCATTCCAAACCAATGGTTGGACATACAAGTTTAAATGGCCAACAATGTCACCACTAATAGCAAAAAAAATCGCCAGAAGGTATATTTTGCCGACAATAAGGAAAAAAAAACGCAATTTGCAACATTGGAAAAGCCCTGTGCGATCGCTGAACAAACTTTTTACACATTATTTTTTGTACTTTTAAGAAGAAAAAACTTTTTTGTGTATGAGAAAAATACATATAAAATTTCAGAAGCCACGCAATGATCGTCTTGTATTATTCATATGCAATCTCTTCCCCAAAATGATAATAAACTTTTTACGTTTTCTTCGTACTTTTAAGAAATATTTTTTTTAGTGTACAAGAAAAATACATGTATATGAAATTTCGGAAGTCACACCACAACCGTATTATATCCGAATTCGTGTTATAACTGAGCGTGCTATACCAGGGTCACACTGCATATATATATATTTGTAAAAGTCAGCTTGCCTGGGGCTAGCTGACTGGAAGACTAAATTTGCCCTTGGAAAATATAAGCTTGCCCCAATCATAATATCCTAACGTAAGTAAAACAATATGACAAAATATGGTATATTTTAAGGAAATTGCATAATATTTATTGAAACTTCGCATCTCTGTTCCATCCTTTATTTGGCATGTGTCCATGGTCAAGGAATGTGGGAGTTGGTGTATGCAGGCAAGGTGATTGTGTTGTAATTCATGTACCCAGACCGCTCCAGTGGCCTAGTGGTTAGAGTGTCCGCCTTAGATGCAGGAGGTCGTGGGTTCAAACCCTGGCCAAGTCATACCAAAGACTTTAAAAATGGTACTAACAGCTGCCTCGCTTGATGCTCAGCATTAAGAGGTTAGTGTTAGGACTGGTTGGCCTGGTGTCAGGATAATGTGACTGGGTGGGACATCATCCTACATGTCTGTGGCATGATGCCCCAGAGCTAGACATCACTATAAACTGTCTCACTGCAGACATCGTAGCGATATGACTGAAAAATTGTTAAAGCTACGCTAAAAATCTAAATCATACACATCACACATACATAATTCCTGTACCCAGGTCTCAGCAGGCATGAAGTAAATATTTAAGAACCTATATATGTGTGTGTGTGTGTGTGTGTGAAGAGAGAAAGAACCAATTCTTTAAGAAAAATGTTTGACAATATATAATAGACTGTAATGTTTCTTATATAATACTTTAGGAGTACAACCACCCTTGCAAATCATGCCCTCCTGAGCTGATTTACCCATCTAATTGTGATTCAGACAAGAGTGATCTTCCCTTGTATAAAAGGATCGTCCATTCATACTTTAGTTGCCCATAGTATGACTGGGTTAAGTATTATTGGTTTCTTCTTCAAATACATAATGAAACTCTAATCTCTCTTTGAGTTTACATTAGAACAATCTCACTTTTGTAAGGAGAGTGTGGAATCTTGGTACAAAATGTTCACTTGTACAGGTCTCTTGTGATATCTGTAATTGTGGTAATGTTCAAAATTGTGGTAGGGTAACAGAAAAAGATCTGAAAGTCTGCCAGAAAAAACACACCAAAAAAACAGTACCCAGGGTCAGCTTGGCAGCTTAATTATGGCATAATGGCAGACTGAACTGAATGAATAAGAATGGAATTGATGTATGCATGCTCAAGATGGTCCTTCCTGTTTCTCTGACTTCAAGAAAACAAGGACATAACCCTGATCAGTGGGTATATGAGGTTGGCCTCTTAGGTGGCCTACTGCAATCTAAAGCTAGCTATTTGCTGATTGCCCTGTATGTAAATAGAAACATGCATCTCTTCCACCAGGATAAAGTGGCTGTTATATTAAGTACGTGTTTAGATACAATCTGTTACCACAGAAGTGATATGAAATAAATAATGACTCCCCATCAGGGTTTTTGATGAAACGGCTTAGGCTGTGCTATCACACTGTAAGGGTTTAGGCTTAAAATATGACCATGGAGACCAAGCTGACATTGTGTTATCACTACATTTCAAGCAGCTGTTGTGCACTGAATGAGGACTTCTCGTCCCTACAAACCAACAAAGGTGGAAGTCCCAGGCCCGCAATGACTGTTAGCAGATAGGACTACAGGGTGAAGGTCAATGGCTTTAACTTGTAGTAGATACACTGGGTTAAAAATGCTGGACATTGCACAAGAAAGGACTACTGATTCAATGGTAAACAAGTAATGTTGCTGTAGTAACTCCAGTAGAGTTAAATCAGAGAGACAATCATTCATTACTGTTTGTCATGAATAACATGTATGTATGTATGGATGTATGTATGTGTCTATCTATGTGTGTATATATCTACGTATGTATGCATGCATGCATGAATGTATGTATGTATACATGTATCTATGCATGTTTGTACGTATGTATGCATGCATGCATGAATGTATGTATGTATACATGTATCTATGTATGTATGTATGTATGTATGTATGTATGTTGTGGTGCATGGGGTTTTCAGGGAGGGGTAGTACCTCTAGCGGGGTAGCAGTCGTACTCCCATGGGGTAGCTAGTCCACCTTTGGTCCCCACCTGTCACTCAACTCTCACCTGTGGCTCCCAGTAGCTGTAGCATGCGCAGCGGCCACACCACGGGCAACGGCTTTGACTGGCCAGCTAAACCAGGTTGAGGGTAGCCGTCGGGTCTCAAACCCTCGGTGATCTAGATTTGTCTACCTAAGCATGTGAAGACTGGACCCGGCAGACTGCGCGGAGGAACCACCAGCTGGTCAACGGGCAGAAAGGTGGTCACAGCAAGCGACGTGGAACGCGATTAGGGCACAGTTAGACACCATTAGACACTGCTGGTCATCCACTGCATCCCCCCATCTCCAGCCGTCTCGACTCATCTTGCCACTGGACCCAGATATGCGGGGACGAGAGAGTGAGGTCGACGAGTGCGCAACTCCTCACTGAAATCCAATTCTCACGCGCAATCATGACTTCACCAGATCATTTTCCCATTCCACCATCCTGCAAGTCCTGCGGCAACAGGGAAGTGGCAAAGCGGCAGGTGTGGATTCACTGGCAGCCGTAGTAACAACCCTGCACGCAGGTGGCTCAGGCCATAGGGTCGTCTTTCTGTGACCGAAGTAGCATGGGAGTTCGACAGCCACCTGAGCGTCCGAGCAGCCCTCTTCAGGACTACACTGCTCGCCTCCACAGCAAGAGGAAGGGACTAGAAAAGGTGTCCTAAACATTGTCTACTTCATCTTACCCTGGCCAGCTTACTGCGGCTGGCGGGGATCCCACTCCAGTGGTAAGAAAACAAAGAAACAGATCAAGGTGACAACTCTCACCTTAGGCGCATGGAACGTGCGCACACTCATGGATCGTGCCGGGACTGAAAGGCCTGAAAGACGGACTGCTTTGATTGCCAGAGAGCTGAACAGGTACAAAGTCCAGATTGCAGCACTCAGTGAGACCCGATTTGCCAACGAAGATCAACTATCAGAGGTAAATGCAGGCTACACCTTCTTTTGGATTGGATGCAGCGAGGAAGAACGTCGCGAGGCTGGAGTTGGGTTTGCCATCAAGTCCAACCTGGTCAACAAGACAGTTGGCCCACCTAAAGGCATCAACGATCATCTGATGACCGTTTGACTGCTGCTCCCAGGAAAGCAATATGCCACACTAGTCAGCGCCTACGCCCCAACACTGACAATCCCTGATGAGATCAAGGACAAGTTCTACGATGAACTGAGATCCACTATTGCTGCCGTGCCCAGAACAGATAAACTCATCATCCTTGGTGACTTTAACGCCCGGGTTGGCACAGATCACACCTCATGGGAAGGAGTGCTGGGAAAAAATGGGATTGGCAGCTGTAACAGCAATGGCCTCCTACTGCTGGAAACTTGTGCAGCGCACGAACTGCTCATCACTAACTCTGTCTTCCGCCTACCACTTCGCAACAAGACGTCATGAATGCACCCACACTCCAAGCACTGGCATCTGCTCGCCTACGTCATAGTGCGACAGAAAGACAGGCAGGACGTCAGAGTGATGAAGGCTATGTGTGGAGCCGAGTGCTGGACTGACCACAGGCTGATCATCTCCAAACTTAACATCAGGATACAGCCTCCTAGACGTCCTCAAGGAAGCAAGACACTGAAGCGACTGAAGGCCTCCAAGCTGAAAAACGATTCAGTGAAGCAGTCCCTTGCAGACGAACTAGACAACAAGCTGGAAGCCATCACTCTAGGCTTGCATGATGTAGAGTCTGACTTGGCATCCCTTCAGGATGTTGTCTACTCCACTGCCGCCAATGTGGTAGGCCCTACCACGCGCAAGCACCAGGACTGGTTCGATGATAACGATGATCGCATTCAAGAACTGCTCGACGAAAAACACCGCATACACACAGCGCTGCTAAATGACCCGCACTCCACCTCTAAGAAAGCTGCATTCGCCAATATCAGAAGAACGGTGCAGAGAGAGCTCCGACAGATGCAGGACACATGGCTGAGCAAGTAGGCGGACGAGATCCAGTCGTATGCAGACCGCAATGACATGAAGAGGTTCTACGAGGCGCTCAAGACAATCTACAGTCCCACTAAATCAGGATCTTCCCCCCTCCTCAGTGCAGATGGGAACATGCTGATCACTGATAAGGAAGAGATTCTCAAGCGCTGGGCAGAACACTTCGACAGTGTCCTCAACCGTCCTTCCTCCATCAACGCTGAAGCCATCGCTCGCCTGCCCCAGGTCCTAACCAACGCTTCCCTCTCGGATTCGCCAAGTTTCACAGAAGTAGAGAAGGCAATTAAAAGTCTATCCAGTGGCAAAGCCCCGGGTTCTGACTCCATCACAGCGGAAGTCTATGCAGATGGTAGTCCCCGACTGACGCAGAAGCTTACTGACCTCTTCCAGTCTGTGTGGAACCAGGAGAAGATTCTGCAGGAGTTCAAAGACGCCTTTATTGTCCACTTCTACAAGTGGAAGGGGAACCGTCAAGCATGCGACAACTACCGTAGCATCTCCCTATTATCCATCGCAGGGAAGATACTGGCCAGAATTCTGCGAAATCGACTGACCATCCACTTGGAGCAAGGCTTGCTACCAGAGAGTCAGCGCGGCTTCAGGCAGGATTGGGGCACCGTGGACATGATCTTCGCAACCAGGCAACTCCAGGAGAAATGCCAAGAGCAGAACGTCAGCCTCTACACCACTTTTGTGGACCTCACAAAGGCTTTTGACACTGTGAGTCATGATGGTCTGTGGAGGATCATGGCAAAGTTCGGATGCCCTGAGAAGTTCATCACCATGGTCAAATTGTTCCATGATGGCATGCTCGCCAGAGTACAGGATGATGGAGAGTCCTCCCTGCCCTTTCCAGTGACAAACAGTGTCAAGCAGGGCTGCGTTCTTGCCCCGACCCTGTTCAGCATGATGTTCACAGCGATGCTGACCGATGCTTTCTGTGAAGGTGACATTGGCATCGAAATCCGGTTCAGAACTGATGGGAACATCTTCAACCTGAGAAGACTGCAGGCTAAGACCAAAGTCCAGGAAGACACCATCCGCGACTTCCTCTTTGCTGACAACTGCGCTTTGAATGCTGGTACTCAGTCTGACATGCAAGAAAGTATGGATCGATTCTCCAAAGCCTGCACAGACTTCGGACTCACAATAAGTATGAAGAAGACCGAAATCAAGTACCAGCCTGCACCCTCAGTGCCCTACACCGAACCCAGCATTACCGTCGATGGACAGAAGCTCACTGTTGCTGACAAGTTCATCTACCTTGGCAGCACCCTGTCGCGCACAGTCTCCATCGATGAAGAGGCCACTCTCAGGATTGCTCATGCAAGTGCAGCCTTCGGCAGACTTCACAATACTGTGTGGAACAGAAGAGGAATCAGCCTGCCAACCAAGCTCAAGGTGTACCGTGCAGTAGTACTGCCCTCCCTCTTGTACGCCTGTGAGACATGGACAGTGTACAGTTGCCATGCAAAACAGCTGAACTCCTTCTACATGCGCTGCCTCAGAAAACTGCTCCACATCAAATGGCAGGACAAGATTCCTGACACAGAAGTCCTCCAGAGAGCAGAGATGACAAGCGTCTATGCCATGCTCAGAAGGCCACAACTCCGCTGGGCTGGTCATGTCTGCCGTATGCCTGATGAGCACCTCCCAAAGAGACTGTTCTATGGGGAACTTGCTGAAGGCAAGCGTTCCCGAGGAGGCCAAAGAAACAGTTCAAGGACACGCTCAAAGCCTCCATGAAGTCCTGTGGCATTGACCCAGACAGCTGGTAGCAGCTTGCCGAAGACCGTGCTGCCTGGCGTCACCAGATCAACTCAGGCTCAGCTGCATTTGAAGAGCACCGGATCAACGAGACCAAGCAGAAACGCCAGCAGAGGAAGAGCAGAGCCAGCGCAGACCTTCAGTCCATCCAGCCCATGGCAATTCCCTGTCCTCATTGCCCTAGACTCTTCAGAGCGCAGATTGGCCTCACCAGCCATCTGCGCACTCACAGACCAGCCCAGATCTGAAGTCATGGTCATCTTCGAGACCGAAGGATGAACATCATCATCATCATCATCATCATGTATGTATGTATGTATGTATGTATGTATATGTATGCATGTATGTATGTATGTATGTATGTATGTATGTATATATGTAGGTATGTATATATGTATGTATGTATGTATGTATGAAATATGTACAACTTTAGGAACATAAACCCTTAAAAAAGAAACTTAACTCTGTAGTCCTGTATCTTCTCAAAATCCTGTTAGTAAAATGAAAATTACTTTAATCAGTTTTCCCTCTCTCTCAGTGTTTCTGTATGTTTCTACTATGATGTACATGTAGTATATTCATACCTGCTTGTAGTATGCTTCAAAGACAGCACCATGATTTCCCACAATCTGGAAAAGAACCATTTGAAATTACGTATCAGCTCTCTATTTTGTTGTTTTACCAAAACACATGAAACAACAGTCCCTCACAGGGATTGATACTCTACTGGCTGAAACAGATTTCTAGGAATCTGCAATAAGTCCATTGCTTCCATCCTTTCATTTCTTGTAACTATTGAGTATTGCAACCATATCTTGGAGTGCTATTCTCAAGAAACTCAAACATTTCAAATTTGATAGGAGAAATCTTCAGTTACATTTTCAAATTAACATATTCACAAGATATCCGTTAGTGCAGTACAAAACTCTATGTCATGACCTTTGACCATTAGCCCGATATCTGAGCTGAAAGAAAATGAACTTCAATGTCAAGATACTCCCACACGCTAAGACTGCTTAAACCTATATTTATGAATTTTAGGAAAACTACCCAAGTTATTGAACTGGCAGCATTCTATCAACTAAATACAAAGTAAGGTCAAATTTTACTTACATAAATACAAATCACTGTTCAAAAGTTTAATGAAGTAAAAAAATGCAAGCAATGACCTCTTATTTGAACCCTAAGTCAATTAGGCCTGGTTTTGACACCTTTTCACAAAGTGTGCATACTTTGGTAGTTAGATCTGCATCACTTTCATGCAAAACCAATTATATATTGCAAGAAATGTAACTGAAAATCCATTTTGATGTTGCCAAAACAGGCAAGAGGAGTAATGATAACTCGATCATTCATATAGCTACTATGGCGCCATGCTGTTGGTCAGAAGAGCAGAAAGATAGTGTTTCTGTGAAAAACCCAATCCTGATATAGCCATCCATTCATGCGAAGTAGACACACAGAAATTTCCAGTATGGCTATCAGGGCAGCTATTTTCATGGTTAGATCAGCGTTATTTGTTATAGGGGAACAATGCTATATTGCAAGAAATAAGTTCAAAAGAAGTAGTTGTAATGGCCTAAATGTCTGGTCTAGTATTTACGGTGTTAAAGTAAACTTGCAGAAACCATTATTTTTGTATTTGACTTAACACGATCATGACCCTTGACCTTTTGACCCCAAAACCTACATTTTTTTTATTACCTTAAATGCAAGCATTTCACAATGTGAACTAACTTTATCTAAAACTAAAGTTATTCCATAAGGCCAATTTTTCTTGCAGTAACAATGACCATGATCTTTCATCTTATGACCCAAAGTCAATAGGTTTTCGTTATTACCACAAGTGCAAATGTGCCACAACATCTGGAAACTGTAAATGATGTAGTTATTGTGCTGAAATAATTTTTCTTTTCAGTCAAAGACCTTTACATTTTACTTTTTGAGCTAGAGATCAATAATAATCTTTCTTACCCCAAGTGCAAACCAAACACAAAGTTTGATAACTGTAGATGGTGAACAACTCCAGTTATTGTGCAGAAATGATTTTAGTAACAGTCTTCCTTACCTTACCCCAACTACAAACCATCCACAAAGTTGATAACTGTTGGTGGTGAAAAATGAGTCACTATTCATAAGCCATTTTTCATTTTTGTAATACTGACCTTGACCTTTGCCCATGTGACCCCAAATTTGAGCGCTTTCTTCAACAGCCTTAAAGCAAGTCATCCACAAACTTTGTTTCACTGTAGATGGTGGAGAACTCTAGTTATTGTGCAGAAAACATTTTCCTTGTTTGCATCACAGTGACCTTGATCTCTGACCCTAAACTCAACAGGGTTCTTCCTAACACCGAGTGCAAGCGAGCCATGAACCTTGATAACTGTCGATGATGGACAAATCAAGCTTTATAGTAGAATGAAATTAGTAACAAACAGACCATTGGATGGATATCATGAAAACATAATACACTCTGCTGTGCATATAAAAAAAAACAAGAAACCATTCATAGGCATCAAGATACAAAAACCTTTTTCTAGTTATTCCCACAAACTCTCCCAGCATATGGGGATGCACCCAAGATAAAAAAATATGTTTGCTGTCATCTATTTATCCATGCAAGAAGATCATGCCAAAACAAATTACTCTCTCTAAATCAGCATGGACAGAATTCAGGTCAAGTATAAAGATGTGGCTTTTAACACTCAACATGAATCCCTCATGAGTCTGTTTCCAGGATCTGAACCCCAAGATGTCTCATCTTCTTATATCTTATTATGAGTACCCTCTAGATGTGTAAATAAAAGTCAAATAACAAGGAGAACAATGATTATGAACAAACAGCTTTTGCCTTTGTGGGATTAGCACATGATAGGCCATATATGGTGGCCAGAAAAGGATTAACCCAGGAATATCCACTGACCTATAAGAAGCAAATGACCCATATTGGCAGAGTCAAGATTTCAACCCACGTGGACAGAGGTGAGATGTCAGTAAAGGTGAACACCCTATGCCACTTGACCACCCCGGGCCTCAATTATAATCAAGACAGGCCATGATATATTGTCTAAACAGATATTAATATATCTAACCCAGTGGCAATATACTGACAGATTGAACATCATACTGTCAATATCTAAAACATCTACTACAAAATAAACCTTCTCAGTGAGCTCAATAGCAGATTATGAACCGCATTTAACTGGTAAGGTGCAGATTGAGTAATTAATTCGCTGCTATGGAACAAATTGCAAGTGTTTTTATTCTGTGGGGTGTAAATGATGCAAAAACAGACCGAGTCTTCATCATTAAGATGTTAAACATGCCTTTCAGAATATGTCCAACTATAAGTTACTAAGGCTAATTCAGGATGCTTTCAATTATATGGTTCTTTTTGAGTGCTCCAGCTGCCTAAGTGGTTAGAGTGTCCACCTCAGTTGCAGGAGGTCGCAGTTTGAACCCCAAATGAGCCATACCAAAGATGCATAAAAAATGGTACTAACAGCTGCCTTGCAAGGCACTCAGCATTAAGATATTAGTGTTAGGACTGGTCAGAATGGTGTCAGGATAATGTGACTGGGTGGGATATCATCCTACATGTCTGCAGCATGATGCCCCAATGCTAGACATCACTATAAACTGCCACACTGCAGACATTGTAGTGATATGACTGAAAAATTGTTAAAGCTATGTTAAAAATCCAAATCACACACACACTATGGCTCTTTTTGAGTACCGGTAAGTGATCTCATGGTGATCAAACGCTGCCATTTTAAAATGTCTATGGAATATTCATAACTTGTTCTGATAACATGGATCATGCAATATGCTGGTAACTGTGGATAAATGCTCCCAAAAATACCATTCTATTTAATATGAATGCATTAAAAATTCCTGTATGACAGCATGTTTTCTGCACTTTATATTAACATTTTATAAGCTGGTCCTTCTATTCGATTTAAAGTTGTAGGACGAGTTACAATCATTGTCAAATTTCAAAGCAAGTATACGTAATCCATGTCCCTTGATTTATAACACAATTTTTTCTCATTCTTCTTATAAACATTTACCTTCCCGACGATAAAAATTCAGTAATTTGCATTTTCACAACCATTTCATTGTTCATCAATGTCATAGTCATCCAAATGCCCGCATGATCACATGGCGTGCCTTCAAGACAAACAAAAGCGCCATGTGGAAGATGAAGACTGGTGTAGATATACTTAACTATCAAATAAATTTGACTGGTTAAAAATGTCTTTTTTTTTTAAAGTAGACACATGTAAAGTAAAAGCAGTCAGGTAAATCACCCAACTCCAGAATTTATTATCCCCATGTTTTAGCGGATAGACATTATTCTACTCTCCATTTGTCTGTCTGTCATCCATCAATCTATCCATAACCACAGCTCCTAAAATGCAGAATGAAAATTCACATAACCCAGTAAATTTGTTACCTTTGTTATGACCATCTGTGTGACTTGTATGATTTTATTACTTCTATCCATGTGAGGGGATCAAAGGTGAGATATACATAAACTGCAATTACAGAGACGTTTTTAAATATTATTTTACCAACCTATGTACATGTATTAGCAGGGAGGAGTGGTCTAAGGTGTTTACTTTTTACTGATCACTCACATCTAACCTCTGTCCACATGTATCTTCCCAAAATTCTTTCCAGGTTTATCTTCTACCAAATATACTGGCTGCCTATCATATGCTGTAAAATGGCATTAACAAAACCACAAAATTCTAGCAGACCTAATATAGATTTGGGGTTATAAACCTTGGCCACAATCAGGGAGTGTGGGCATGGTTGTGGTCTAGCCAGTGGGTGAACAAGTAATAAAAAGCATAGGGGCTGTCCTGCTAAAGTTGGCAATTATAGTAAAAGTCAGATGGGTCATGTATGTGCATTTATTCATTTTGAATCAAATATAAATAGTTCTTTTAAGATTTAAACACAAATTTTCTTTAACCAAAGTCTATTCAATCCTGATTTTTGAATGTTCTGCACCTTAACTGTCATCAAGAAACTTCCAGATGAAAATTATCAATCTCTATGGTCTTTTACAATGGTGGCCATGTACTAAACTTGGGTCAAGTAAAGAATATGTCGAGTGGAATCATCACAATAAAGGGTAGTACAAATTTTTTAATCAATATGCATAGCTTTCATTGTGACATCACAGCATGTGACATTCAATCCTAACTGTACTGGATCACACCTTCAGGATCCTTTTGTCCAAAATTGTCCACATACTTTAACATTGATTTTGCTGTATTCACTTCTAGGGGTGTCTAAATAATGACCTTTCAAAGGAATGTGGATGTATAAGAATCTAAATGAAGTGAATACTTGCCCCTTAAAGGTATGTAGAATCAAATTCTAAAACTTGACACCCATTACTGAAATAGTCATTGTTGAATGCGTACATAACCTGTGACTTTTACTATAACAAAGGTTTACAGGAGGAAGATAGTTGTAGGAATGTCGATTTTGCAATATTAATTGACTGTACAGACCTGTCTTTCTTCAACCTTAAGAAAATGATATAATATTATCTGAAATAATTTCTGCCTTTATTATGAGTTTTATGTCCTGGGATAAAACTAAAAAATGCACCAATCACACTAGCAGTGATGTTGTTGTTGTTGTTGTTGTTGTAGGGTTTAACGCCATTTTTCAGCACACGCTAGGCTATACATGGCGGCCAGTATTAATAGTGGAGGAAGAAACCGGGAAAACCCCGGAAAGAACCACCGACCCACGAGAAGCTACTGGCAAGCTTTCTTACATACCCACATTGGCCGAATCCAAAACTCGAACCCATGCAGACAGAGGTGAGATGGCAGTGATCCGTAACGGAGAGCATTTAGACCATTCGGCCACTTGGGGCCCCCACTAGCAGTGATGTAATCCTGCAGCAGCAGATGACTGATAATAAACAACTGATAGGCAGGAAACATTATATATTCAAGCCCTTACGTGGAATTAGTCTCATATTTAAATATACCAGCTCCTCCCCCACATCTGCACTGCGGTCACCATGATCGAAATACGATGACCTCATGTAAATTTTTTCGTGCATGTACACTAAGTGATATCTTCCAGAAACAAAAACGCAATTGTACTTTACATTTAGATGTTTTAAATTAAAACGCTTGCAGGCAACTAATAAAATGATTTGTAGTTTTCACATAAAATATAAAGTATACATGTTAACCTGGGGGAGCGGTGGAGAGGCCGCCATGTTTACAGCGGAAGTGAGAGGAAATGCAGAAGACGGACTCGATTGGAACAAACCTTAATAAACTTGAACGTCAACGTCAGCGTGTGTTCAAGATTTACGCTATAGACCTATATCAAAAAGATTGACTGGTATTAACCAAAACAAAGTGTATGTCAGTGTGGTCATTTATAGGCATTTGCGCAAATTAGATATTAATTGTTCTTCTAAAATTTAATAATAAAATAGTTTTTAAAAAGTCTTCAATCGTAATTTAAAAGCTCTGCAATTTAAATGTCATCATGTCATCTGAAAACTTCCTGACGAAAATAAATGATCGATACAGTATAGACTTTTACAGTAGGGGCACTCTACAGCATTATGTACTTCTCATAGAGTGGCAGGTGTAAGGTGTAGTTGTTTGCATTTACAACAGGTACAATGGAGAGAATGTTGGCATACTATTATGTTACGTTCGTGTACTGTGACTGAAATTTCTTTGGATATTGTACTTTCCTCAAGTGTACATGATCTAGGCACATAATTTACCTCCATGACTTTTCCCATGTGCTCGAAAAAATAAGCCTGAATTGTAAAGTGCAGTGAATGAATGTCTATATATATATATATATATATATATATATATATATATATATATATATATATATATATATATATATATATATATATATATATATATATATATATATACAAATCATATGGCGAATAACAGTCCTTTCAAGCGCACAGGATCCAGCAAAGGAGTACGTGTGTCAGGGATTGATTGAGATAAATGCAATAAACTGACAACGAATAGTGCAAAACTAGTATCTAACTAGCCTGAGCGCTTTCGACTCCTAATGAGTCTTATATATATAATTTTTTAAAAAGTAATCAGCTCTTTTTTTTAACAATTTACCTCTGAAGTCCAGGATGTGAAAATGACCAAGCGGAACTTGCAGGTTTTTGATAGATACAAATCGAAGCTGTGCACTCTGTAACTCAAATCACACCCATCATACACTAACATAAATGGAGTCAAAAATACTCAAATTACACCCATCATACACTAACATAAATGGAGTCAAAAATACTCAAATTACACCCATCATACACTAACATAAATGGAGTCAAAAATACTCAAATTACACCCATCATACACCAACATAAATGGAGTCAAAAATACTCAAATTACACCCATCATACACCAACATAAATGGAGTCAAAAATACTCAAATTACACCCATCATACACCACCATAAATGGAGTCAAAAATACTCAAATTACACCCATCATACACCAACATAAATGGAGTCAAAAATACTCAAATTACACCCATCATACACCAACATAAATGGAATTAAAAATGCTATTAATAATACCTAAGAGAGAATCTATTTTTTTTTTTTTTAAAAAAATAGCCAATATAACCAGAGAGGAAAACCTGGAAATTTGTTTTCCATAACAATCTAACCCTATGCAAAATATGAAACTGTAAAGTGCCACTAATGTTAGATAAAAAAAAAACGAGGTCAAGAAAAGATGAAGTCGGGTATATCATAACAAATAACAGGGTTATAAGAATTTGTTTTCAATGCACGATTTCATTGTGACAATTCAGATCGCGATATTCATTCCGGTTTGTTCTGGATCACACCTTTATGTTCACCTCGTCCAAAAATGTCAATGTAATTGATCGTTGACTTTGCCCATGTGTATTTCTCGCGGCGTGTAAGTAATGACTTTACAAAGTATGAGGATCCCAAAAAAAGTGGATAATTACCATTTAAAGGTATGTATAATCAAATGCTAAAATATGACACCCATTACTGACATAATCGGTTCTGAACATTTACATGGCCCATATGGCTTTAACTATAATGTTGCCAGCTACAATAAACTGCTAAACTTTATTTATTTACAAAAATACCAATATTAATTGACACGAAAGAAGAAAACAAATCTGCAAAATTTCTTCTAGCGTCATTTCAAAGTATTCAAGTTGAATACCATGACAGTAACTTGATAAATTGTTTGCAAGAAAAAAAATACAGGTACAAAAGACGTATATCTAGATCTACTCTGTAAGCAAATATACTATAAGAATATCTTACAATATCGATCATAGATTAAGTTATGTCATTTAATTTGCAGCAGTATAACCACACATTTCTGAACTACAAGACTAAATCTAAGTCCTGACGTGCAAGATTTTTTGCCACCCAATATACTGGCAAAACAAAGAAAAGAAAAAGAATGAACAATCACAAAAGCCATATCAGAAACAAAGTCTACACAAAGCTCGCCAACCATTTCAACTCAGCTGGACACTGTCCAGACCCTAGTCTATACAGGAAGTAAAATCAACCATGTATATGGCATGCCGTTGAAGACACAAAGAACTATTTCCTGATATCAGAAAATGATTTTTCTGATATTAGAAATTGACTATTTTAAATTAGAAAATTGTTTTCTAAAATTTGAATATCAATTGTGTTATTAAAAGATAATTTTCAAATATTAGATGGTCACGTTATGATACTAGAAAATATCTTTCTGATATAAAGAATCAATTTTCTAATATTAGGAAACGAGTCTATTTTTCCAGTATTAAATAATAATAATAATAATAATAATAATAATAATGATAATAACAACAACAACAACAACAACAACAACAATAATAATAATGATAATAATAATAATAATAATAATAATAATAATAATGTGTATTATTTTTCACAGTGGCTTGCCGGCAAGCTGTTGTGAAAGCAAGGAAGCATTGTGTGATTTTAGAAAATACGTACTTTCTAATATTAGAAATTTATTTTCTTATATTATAAAATGAGGTTGATTTTGTTTGTTTGTTTAAATATTCCCCGTATATATGTAGCCATGGGTCGGGGAGCAATCCCACGGACTACTTTACAATTCCTTTTTTCTACATATGTATTGTGTTTTATATAAAGGCTTCAAACGGCTAGATTTTGAGCTATTAAAACGGGGTATAGGTACAAGAAAAGAGGATAGGTTGAAGAATGAAAACACTATAAAATGTAAGAAAGAAAAGAGAGAGAAATGTGGAACAGAAAAGATTAAGAAACAGGAGTATTGTAAGAGTGTAAATATATAATAGGCATACATATGAATCTTATAATAGGTATACATATAAATCTTACAAAGCTAGTTTCAGATGTTTGAACCCATTTTATAACTGAATTACTGAAGTTTAAAAAATGTGGTACTTTAAATAAAAATTCTCATTCCACAGAATCAAAACCCTTTTCGAAGTCAATCTGTTGTAGCATATATGGTATGCTATTCTCTCAAGTGTAAAGCATTACATCGTATACTGTTCTTATATTTTCACAAATATATCTAGCAGCCATAAAACCAGTTTGGTTATCATTAATTATGGTAATATTTTTTAATCCTATTTGCAACATATACTGAGGCCACTTTATAGGTAGCATTAAGAAGGGATGTTGTTCTCCAATTTTTTAAATAATTTTTATCTTTATCACCTTTAGGAATACAAGTAGTAACGCCTTCCTTCTTGAGTTGTTGAAAGACTATTTGTTTCATAACCAAAGTTAATTGAACCCATTATTACAAATTGATTTTCTAAATATTTGAAAATTGTTCTTACGTTCGAAAATTGAGCCGATTTTCTAATATTAGAAGTCACTTTCTAGAATGAGAAGATAGTTCTATAATATTAGAAGTAGTACAGGAACCAAACAGGAGTCAAAGTGGAATAATATGATACAACGGTCTGCGGATACTGTGGTATATAAGGGAAACTAACATCAGGCCACAGTTTTATTTATTTATTTTTTAAATTCTTGTTTGCAACACTTGAAGGTAAATTGGAAATTAACATTAGGCCACGATCTTTGTGGGTTTATTATGACGATGGGAATATTTTTTAAAATGGGTCTCCTGAATTTAGGGTCTAACAGTAAATAAACATTAGGCCATCAATGCTTTTTTTTGTTTTGTTTTGTTTTGTTTCGTTTTGTTTTTGTTTGAGGGGGGGGGGTTGCAGAATTTGAGGGACAAGTGGAAATTAACATTAGGCCACCATTTGTGTTGCTTTATAGCGATAACGGGAAATCCTATGTTAGAAATATACGTAAGTTTATTCGTAATGAATCCTGCATGAATCCCAAGATGTGGAGTGTTAGAATTGTATTTATCCTAAATTAAGGACCTCACCATAAACATCACCCTCGTTGTCTACATTCATGACTTTGTGTTTCTTATTTTTCCTATTCTTCTCCACTTTACTTAAGGTCTGTGGCTGGTGTTCCAGATGCACATCTACATCGCCTAGGTTCAGGACTACTTGTTGCATATCTTTTGTATTCCTATTCCATCGATTCGCGACCATCTTTACAGCGATTAAACCGCCTCAGAAGTGTAGGATGACAGAGAATTACATCCGTGAACTTTATGCCAGTCGATCTTGATATCAGTCATTGAGTACCCTAAGAGCACCTTGATATTACAGACTGCTCTTTGCTCAATTCCAGAACTGTTCTCAATGATAGGCGTTTTATGTTTATCATCAAATTGTAGGGCACCCGACAAATGCTGATAGTTTCCAGTTATTGTGCTTATTACAGAAACTAACACACGAAGTATCTGCAGCAATGTGAGGACAATCATTCCACTATTTATCCTACATGTATCACCCTGGCAGTAACAGTGGAGGACTTCTGCTTGATTCATTATATGTCGAACCATGTATTCCAAATTGCTCAAACTGTCAGCGATGAAGGACAGATCAAAGCCGAGTGTGTATAAATTACAGTACAAAACGGTATAACGAATGAATGAGGCTAAAACCTCCGGCAAAAGTTATGCTATATGCGGGGTACGACGTTATTGTAATTTTCCCACATTTTCTCCACGAAATACAGTGGGCTTCCTCTGATGTTGGTTTACCCCACCCCCACCCCGTCGTTGACAATTAAGTGAGTTGGTATGTTTGCAATAGTTAACAATGGTCGCATCAATGTGAGGAGTATTTACCCATGAAAAATGCAAATATAGAGGTCTCCACTGATATACACTACTGGATACTTATTGAAGAAAACAGAACAAAGTGTTTATTGGGTACGAGTATTTTATGTAAGTGTTCCTCGGTACAGAATGTAATGCTTAATAAAGAAAGTGATAGGTCATGATTTCACCACGTTTCTCAAAAATTCTCTTTAAAAACTTATATTTAATTTGTTCTTGCATGTCATACTTCAGACAATGTTGGGATTTTCCTCATAAGTGGGAATAGTAAAGATTTATTTTTAAAAAATCTTCCAAGTGTTCTAATAAATAAAACAAATTTCTTTTTATGACAGTTAAAGAGGGTATGTTTTTATTTAAATCCTTGATGACTGTTAAATGTTCAATGAAAAATTAATTATTGCCAACAGATCAATAATAAAAATAATTTGTAAAATATCAGCTCTAGGAAAATAAAAATTTTGGGATGGATGAAATTTGGACCAGAACGCCATTTACCACATGTACAGGCACTTTAGACCAGCATAAACTAAAGAATGCTAGGACATTATTATGTGATGTAGTGTAATTATATTGTACATACTATTGGATTATTTTGTCCATTGTTACGACTATATGGTCTTAAAGTAAATAAAAGAAAAGAGCGAAAACCAGAAAGTTTGGTAAAATTCAACAAATAATTTATTTCCATAGAATACAAAGTGAAAATTTAAAAAGAACTTACAGTACAGTACTCGGAATTAAATCCTAGATAGTCCTAAAAGTTCTATCACAAGTCCAAAAGTACAGAGTATTCGAATTGAACTCAAGTTGTTTTCTAAATGAATTCCAATTCTGAATGTGCTGATGTGCCAACAGTCTTGATGTATCACAATGATGTAATCCAAAATGTCTCTAAATGAATTTACAATAATGCCAAAATAGTGATTTTGTCCAAAGTCAAAGAACACTTCCAATAAATAATTTAAATAAATTAAATCCTCTCAAATGAAAACAACCAAGACTGATTCCTTTAAAGACTGATTTCAGATTAGGAATACATAATAATTTTGATGTAAACAACTTTGTATACCTCCCCACCTGACCTAGGTCACAAGAACCATTTTCTGAAAATAGTATGTCATCTTAATGGAATTTTCGTCTAACTCATAAACTAAATCATTTCTAGAATTTCCAAGATCAAAAGGCCACATAAACATGTTTACCTCCAGTAATAGTTATCTTAATATTGAATCTAAAATTATAGACAAGAAATTTACATGACATCAGTCGCGTATGTACTGGCAGCAAGTTGTATTTCAAACATATATAGTATCAAGTCAGGCAAATTTTCATTCACTGACATGTGCTCAATAGCAGCAAGAAGAAATGAGAAAGCAACGAAAGGAGAAGAGGTAAAATTTGAACAGCGAACAGAAGAAGGAGAATCAAAACAAATCTGTCAGAGTTAAAATGCCTGAGAAAAATTTATCGAATTTTTTAGAAGAAACCCAAGATACAGAGACATATGCCTAATCTTAATATCCTTCCCCCAACCACCACTAAGACATAAACAGCAGCGGCAACCACTAGCATTACTACTAACAAAATAGGAGTGGGCTTTGGATGTGGAAAAGGCGTAAAGCAGTTATTGCTAATGTTATCAAGCTCATTTTGTTTAAAAACCCAACGGTCTTTTTGTGGGCCACCTAGTTTTCTTTGAAACAGATATATTATTAAAACATTTCTAATCTGTGTTTTAGGTTTGTGTATGTCTATGCCTTTCAAAAAAACTGAAACTTAAACCTCCTACCCCTTTTGTGTGATTATATATATATATATATATATATATATATATATATATATATATATATATATATATATATATATATATATATATATATATATATATACGTGCATAATCTGTGCAAGTATTCCTACCCGTCGCAGTTTTGAAATTGAAAATTAAAAATTAAAGTTAATTTTATGAAATGAAAATTGAAAATGAAAAATTGAAATGAAAATTGAAAAACAAAAATTCAAAATTAAAATTAAAAGTAAGATAGAAAATGGTGTACATTTTAAATTTATGATACTTCATTCTAATGTTCGTATCTGAAGGCAGATGCTTCTTTTGTTTGGGGGAGATTGCTTTGAAATTAATCACGTGTCGAGTTAGATTCCGTGGGGCGTTGGTTGGAAGTAGCTTGTTTGCTGTTTTGGACAGGATATGTAAATTTGAATTGTGTTGTGTGCTTAGAGAGAAGCAGCCCTCAATAACAATATATATATTTTTATATAGTCGTTTGGAATCGATCGCACATATTGCTTTTGGCGTAAAATTCTACGTTCTGGAGTTAGCTGTACAAGTTAAGTGTGACATTTCAAGTTGTGATTGTTTTAGATGCTCGTAGACGATATTTTGTCACTGTAGCATTTGTATATTAGTGGTGATGTAGATGTGAGGACGTAGTGTCAGCTAGCATGGTCTGTTGGCGTCGATAGATTTTGAGCAATTTAGTTTGGGCACTGAGGTCCTGGGCGACTTCTGATTTTTGGCAGACATGCATTGTGAAGCTCAATTCCTGCGTCTGCGTTTTCGTCGTGGTAAGCAGGATGGGGATAAGCTTGCATTTTTGACCTGTTAGAGCCTGTTTGTTGAGAAGTTTTTCCTACAGTTTACTTTGAAAACAAACTGTTGCGTACCAACATAACATTGGTAATAGTATACTGGGTTTCATCATCCATGGATAGATGAATCAGCTGGTAAATATAAGGTTTATTTGGGAATCGTTGAAAGGCTTCACATAGCACACGAAAATTAATTTGCAGCATTGATAAATAGATCATCGCAATGTCGCATTTATAAATGGTTTACTGTTGTTATTAGAGAGGTGATACTACATATCCTTGTTTATTTGTAATCGTCTATTTGATATTGTTTCGGACTGTTTTCGATCGCAGAATGAGCGAATGGCTCAGCTTGGATAGCAGCGAGCGTGCGATGCTTGTTTGGGAATCGCGGATCAGGTTTAAGGCTGATTCTCTGTGTGTGTGATTTGGATTTTGGTCATATCGTTACGATGTCTGCAGTGTGGCAGTTTACAGTGATGTCTAGTACTAGGGCATCATGCCACAGACATGTAGCATGATGTCCCACCCAATCACATTATCCTGACACCAGGCCGACCAGTCTTAACACTGACCTCCTAATGCTGAGCGCCTTGCTAGGCAGCTGTTAGTGCCGTTTTTGTAAGCTTTGGTATTGCTCGGTCGGGATTCGAACCCGCGACCTCCCGCATCCGAGGCGGACGCTCTAACCAAAAGGCCACCGGAGCTGTACGGAGGTTGCTTCTAGGGGACTAATCATTTGTGATTCATCAGTACGTATTTCTTAGCTAAGTAATTTATGCCACGCAGTTCGAACCATAACCCAAAAGCCTACTCCACACAATTAGTCGTATCTCTTCTTGCTAAACACTTATACGCTTAGCAATTGATACATATGTTAAGAAATCTGAGAGGGGCTATTTTACAAAACTAGCAAATGCTACCATAAAGTCCGGTTCAGAATAAATGGCGCCAGTACACAATAATTAGCTAACACTAATACTAATATCTTTCCAACACTGGGTTCCCATAATCAAAAACATAATTGTTAAAATCAAATAAAGCTATAAATAGAAACGTTTATAGAAAAAAGATCACATACCGTATGTTTGTTACAAATATTTATATTTTTATCCCATAATATTAATAATACAAATCACTCTCTTACGATTGAAACATCACCAAACCTTCCATTAAATACATTTCTTTCGAGAAACTTCAACTGATTGAAAAGTATTGCAAATGGTGGAAATAAATGCTAATGATGGGATCGTTTCATTTTTTCATTTCGTTTACAATCGTCGGTTTTTAAATTATCTTTTGGCAAGGTATGCAGTTTTCACGACACTGAATCTCTCTTAGACAGTAAATATTGTGCTATGAAAAAGATGAATGTGACCTTTTCTCCTATGCGTGAGTGCGATCAAGATCGCAGAGAAACCATGCAGTTGTCCAATTAATTCTGAATATTTCTATTTTACATGAGTTAGAAAGTCTAAACACTTGATTTGTGAATGTGAGGTTACTACCAAAGACGTAGATGAACAATCTTTGCGCTTCACTTGCTACATTAGCAAACTATCCGGAAAGCTCATTGCGAATATATTCGTAAACACTCGGGACTGATGTTCTTCACCTGGTGGCAGAAAATATTGTTTTATTAAGTCATTGCCTCCCACCCCTTCCCTGCAAATTAAACCGCCGGCAACTAATGCTTCTTAATCATAGGACAATTTCAAACACGTCCGCCTTGTCGACAGATTTTTCTTTTATATTTGTGCTCTGTAACATCAAAAACAGCCGCATCAGTTCGCTTCACCGTAGTAATCGTTCCAAGAATGTGAAAGATCTCTGGTGTCCTTGACCTACAGGGTCAAACCTGACTAGTCATATTTCCTACGGAAAGTGACTTGAAGAGAAAAACAAGAAGGTAAACAAAACTAGGATAAGCTCATAATGATGGTTAAATGAAAAAAGGTTATAATTAGTCTTTCTGAAACAATCCGCATATCGAGCTTGCAGGGGCAGCACAACAAAGACGGCATGCGTACCCCGCGAACAAAGTTCTAAACGTTTTCTGCTAAATAGATGGGGTCTTTTGTTGCGAAGATTTGCCACTGAATCATCCAAGGATAACTATCCATCAAAGAAAAACAACCACGAAAAGCAGTCCGGTTGAGAGCTGGAATAGAATGCGATTATGCCAATCCCGATTCCGTAATATTTTATGTAG
Source organism: Megalonaias nervosa (assembly GCA_016617855.1). Taxonomy (NCBI): domain Eukaryota; kingdom Metazoa; phylum Mollusca; class Bivalvia; order Unionida; family Unionidae; genus Megalonaias; species Megalonaias nervosa. Next base: position 59,316 of record JAECUM010016716.1, read on the forward strand.
TAGTGTATTGATTGTGACTTTAAATGGATGGCATGAGCATAAACGCTGAGAATGGCATAGATAATGCAACAGATCATAAATCCAACCATGGACGTGATTCGGGGTCACTGTTTAAATATAAAATTCTTCTGCATAGCTCTAGATTCTGCACAGGATATGACCGCTGGTGGAGAAGAATGTCTCTCACTTGTTTTATATAACCTGAGCGTCCCATTACCTTTAAATTAAAGGACCCCCCCACACACACACACACACAATGTAGGGAAATTTTAAATGTTTTTCATAACAAGGAATATATGGTAAAACTCTAGGGGTCTCTCTACCAAACGAATCAAATAACACGTTCGTATATCTGGCTTGGTGTAGATGATTCTCATATTTCCAAGGACCCCAAGATATGAGTCCCTTTTTTCAACCACAGATTTCTTCAATGCGTTAATTGCAACCGTAATCAACCAACGGCCAAACATTCAGATACTGTTAATTTTACTCTTGTATGTTGTTTTATTATCCTTCATATTCGTATAATTTAGAGTACGCCTTTCCAAGCCGCAAACCGGTAATTTATATCACTTACTACGATACATGACCCAAACACCTAATTTATAGTATTATTCCTATCTCAAATGACCAAACACACGTTAGAATATATCGAGAACTACTTAGCTTAAGGCATTAGAGTCCTTTTACGAAACTAATCGATGATATCTTATCAAATAATAGTTATCAGTACTTTAATATTACAACAAATAACTAAATAAATAAATAAACAAATAAATAAATAAAAAAGCAAGCACAGCCCCCACCCTAAAAACATACAAACAATTAAAGCAAGCACCGAGTATATGTCTGTTACAGTAACTACAGTTACTACAGGGCTTCAAAATATTGACAGAAGAAACATGAATTTGCTGTGTAATCTTCAACAAAAGTGTTATCTGTACTTGCCAAGGTAAACCATGCCTAACTCGCGACAAAATTGTTCGTTTCAAGTTTCACTAATATTGTCAGTTTAGACAGCAAAATGTGAAGGCAGATTGACAAGTACTAGCTTCATATATACTATATTCTCTACTTGACCATAACACCGACTGAGAGACATTAATCACTGCTGTTTTGTACCGGGTATTTACAACTCAGAACCAGAACTCGGCGTGACCCTTACCGAAGTACAGATCGATATCATCTCGTCAGTGGGTGTGAAAATGTATCAAGACACAACCATATAGGCATATCAAATTCATTGTAACGCAGTGGTCGTTATCATAAGTATTAAAACTAACGTGTTAGTAATGTGTTGCTATATATTCTATACAAAAATAACGAGTTACAAATTTGAATAGTTGTTTTGGTCACATAAAAAAATATTTGTTTTTCAACGAACGCGTCACTTTTCGTAAAAGTAACTTTTCCCTTTTAATGATGAATATGCCTCTTTTTAGAACAATGACAACTGACGTTTTAAAAATATTGATATATTTTCACTTCCAACATATCCAAAAAGGAATGTACTATAAAAATGATAGCATGCAATATAATCGAGATAATATTTAATGTTATTAAATGTTACTACTTCAAAATAATTACTTATTAAAATACTTTAAGAATTTGACGACACAACACAAGTCTTACGGAAAAAGATTAATTTTGTCAAAACTCATGATTAAAATCAGCGTAAAATAAGTGACATACTATTATGTGTGATTCCTTACGTCGAATCATTCGATATTATTAATTTAATTAGAACCTAACGCAAGAATACATAAATCGGCGGAATTAAATTTGCAGTACACCCACCCACCCACTCAGTCTGTATCCCTCCCCTTAGCAAGGGCAGTGGCTTAGGTTAGTCCCAGATGACATGCAGTAGCAATATCGCATTAAAATTCTTGTACAAAATTCAAAGGTATTTATAAAATTAGCATAAGCAGCATGGAAATAGCAACGATGATATCCAGCAGAGATAAGGCCTGTCTTGGCTCGCCTGTTGTCAATTTTACCATTGAAGTTATTTGCCATTTTTTTTAAAAAAAAATCACATACGCTGATCAAAACTCTAAATATCCCTTCATTTAGACCTTTTATTTTCAACTCACCTTATCTCCCCAATTAAAACAAATATACAGATATTTTGCTAGTTTATGCGGTTATTTAACAGAAATAATGACGTATCGTAAATACACACATTTACAAAGATGTGTCGCAAACGTATTTTATATATATGCCGCTCAAAGGCAATATAGATGTGTTTCCCAATTGTTTCATATATAGTGAATGTTCGCTATTACGACATTTAGCAGGACTAAAAGAAAGTGGTTTCATAAAAGAGATGGTCTAAATATCAGGGTTCCGCTTTCGGAATTCATCAGATGGGTATTTGTGTATGTATGGATGGATGCACAGATTGTTATGTATATTTAATTTAATTGTTTGTTTGTTAGTTTTAATTTTTGTATTACGTGCTATTTCAATATAACTTTGTTTACTGGATTTGATATTATCCAAAACTGAGTTTAGTTCTGTTTGACCTGACTGGATTTTTCTTTTTTTCACTGTTAAACTCCTAATATAGAAACACTGTATCTAGTTTCTGACCTTGATTCAGAACCAGTGACAGTTTTGGTAAACAACTTTTTTTTATTTTTTTTTATTCTTTCTCAGAGAAAGAATTAAGTTAAGTCAAGGCCATACCTGGAGTACGTGATATGAAACATGTGTTTATTGTTACAAACTTCTAATTTTTCAGGAAGATTGATCCTCGTCCGGGAATCTGTTTCGCGTCTTAAATTAGTGTATAACTGTTGTCTTGATAGAAGATAGTTCAGTCGGGCTTAAAACACTTTCCAAAGATTGAACATACTATTTAAGGTAGATCATTAGATGATGACTCCTTCCTCATGCTCGCTGCACATGTCGTGGAAAGTGAACATTTGTCTGAATTTAAAAATGAATTGATATTTTAAAGACACTAGCCTTATTCGATTTTTTGCATGATTCGTTGCTCTCTGTTTCGTGCAGGTCCAGAGCAGTGCCTCCACCCCCACTCCCTTTGCATTAACGGGGTAAACTATGGGCTGGAAAAATACAATCTTTTGTGTGCGTCATTGTTGGATAAGGAAATTCCATCAGAGGGTCACATATTCTCATTCACAGGGTGGCATTCTCCTATCCAACACCTATGCGTAAGGAATGAATATTTTCGACACATACCTGAACAATATTTGAGGATATAAGTCATAATGGTTTATGGTGTATACTGATATAACCTTCAAACAAGATACCACTTATTAAAAATTTCATATCCTTAAAAACCCTTGACCAACTTTCCAACATCTATCCCAGTTTGTGTCCGCTTCATTTCACCGGTCACTCGTGCCAACTTGCAGCAACATTACACCATAAACTTTGATTATTTTACCTGTAAACATACTTTTCCGTGATTCCCGTTGGAACATGTTTTGTTACACATGAATAATTGCTGTAAGTTAGAAATTCCATACTAAATGGTGGTGGGCGGGTATATCCATTGATCAAGCAAGAGAAAATGTGTTAATATGAAGTGACTCTTCAATGTCTTTATGAAACATGTTAGAGAGTTATAATTTGTCGCCCACCGGGAATATATCTAGGAACCCAAGCCTGAAGTTATGGTGTCTCCCCCATCATCATCATTCTCTCTCTCTCTCTCTCTCTCTCTCTCTCTCTCTCTCTCTCTCTCTCTCTCTCTCTCTCTCTCTCTCTCATGCACGCACCTATGATGTTTACCTTTTATGATTAATTTGAGATGGGTATATATATGACGACTTTGGTATTACAGGTGACTCGGAGAATCCGCCGTCTTTATATGCTAGTATTTGGCTTATTCCTAAAAGTATTTTCTCACATAGCGATACGGAATATATCATAGTTGCACTGTATGCACGTATGACAATACCTCGAATCTACGCAAATAATGTATGAAATCAAAACAGGTCTTAGGGTGGAAACAATAATAACTTTGTTAAATAATGTTTCAACTCGGGTGGAGTCAAAGAAGAAAAAGCATTGAAAAAAATCGCTGGCTGTGAAATTTAGTTTATAAATATGCATTAGACCGTGATGTAATTTTTCAACTGGGATAGAATCAAGGAAGGAAACTCGTTGTCTGCGAAAATTGAGTTCATAAATATGGAGTAGTCAGCTATTACATATATTACATTTTAATAGCTTTAACAACCAGAAATATGTTATATCTTTATATTTTATCAATGTGGAACATGTTAGAGAGTTTTTACTTGTCATCCACCGGGATTGTAAAGCAAAGAACTCTCTCTCTCTCTCTCTCTCTCTCTCTCTCTCTCTCTCTCTCATATGTACACACATATGATGTTTACCTTCGGTACAATTATTTGGAGACGGGTTTAAATATGAAGATATTTTGTATAACAGATGACTCGGAGAATCAACCGTTTTAATATGCTGGGGTTTTATTTATTCTTACAAGAAATTTCTCACATAGACATAGAGAATACATAATACCTAATATTTATGCACGTATGACAATGCTACGAATATACGCAAAAAATGTATGACAATACTACGAATATACGCAAAAAATGTATGACAAGAAAACAGGTTTTAACTCAGACTGAATATTCTTCTTATATTTAAGAAAGACCTGAGAATTACACATTGGTCTAGATGATAATGATACCGAAAAGTTTTTAATCTCCACATTGGACTGATTACAATCATTAAAATTGTACAGTATATCAACATGGACTAACTACAATCATTAACATTGTACGGTATCTCAGCAACGTTATTTTGTATTTAACAAGTAAATTTTATGAAACATAACCACCTGAATTTGTTGCGACACTTTCAGATCTTATTAATATAAATATTTCATTTTTTTTCAGAATGACTAAAATGAATGTACAATGTTCAAAAAGTAATCGTTGATTGAATGACTTCTTTATACGAATTAAGGCTTATAAATTCGACGTTGTATATGAACTTTTTTTTTTACTAATATTAATCATTCGTTACTTTTCGAATTAAAAATAGAAAATAAAAAAAATCGCTATGATATTGAGCGTTCATGTTTTGTTTAGAACAGACAACCAGGTCACAGTCTTTCCTCTTTCAACTTAAAATGGTATGACGAGCTGATGTATATATATATATATATATATATATATATATATATATATATATATATATATATATATATATATTGCTTTAAGTCCGTTTAAATGAATGTTGTAGAAAAGTTCGTAAATTCTTCATTAGTCAGAGGGCATCTGAAAGAAAAAAAAATGATCTCATTATGATATGTTTTACACGGAAACACTGACACAAAAACTCGTCATACGCTTTTGTCGAAACGTTTCGTTTTGTGCACTGCATACAAAACGACGAAAGACTCATCTGAAAATCCTACCATGATTTCTCATGTGGTTTATATAGAAAAATTGATAAACAATTTATTTCTAAACCATGCCATAATTTTCTTGTGCTTGCTACATTACATTAGAAACAATAGTGATATAAATCTCTTCTAAAAATCTTACCGTGATTTTTTTTGGGGGGGGGGGGCTGACTACGTCACAGTACACATAATCAGTGACAAAAAACTCATATAAAACCCATACCGTGAAAGACATATATCATGTACGTCACAGTACATATCAACATATTTTCTGTTCCACTACTATATGGAAATTATGTTAGACTACATGTTCTTCCATCATAGATGAAGATATATGATCATGTGGTGCATTGCCAGATGTATAGTTACAATTCATACGTCGTAATAATAGCAGACAGACGTACGTGGAATATGGAGAGAGAGAGAGAGAGAGAGAGAGAGAGAGAGAGAGAGAGAGAGAGAGAGAGAGAGAGAGAGAGAATATAGCATTGCAGTGTTTGGTATAAGACATGAGTATTTACTCATTTTTATCGAAAATGTAATCCAAAAAGTTGAACAAAATAGGCTAAGCACGAAACATGTGGCACAGTTGGGTCAACGAACATTCATATGTGAAAATTTATCGATTTGTTTCTTTGTTATTTACCTGACAGTGTTTGAACTACAGTCACACGTAATTCATAGTTTTTATCTAACTTAATTACATTATGAAGCTCACCTAGGTCACGTGTTGAAAGTTCATTGAAACAATCATAACTTTATATTTATGGGTGAAACTGCGGTGGTGTATTTTCTTGTTAGTTGAGATTTTGTTTGACGGTTGTTTGGTGGTTTCAACAATGTTGAAGACCGAGGCGGACTGAAAAAAATGTGTAGAAAGTTATGTTTTGAGAAATTCAGGAACAATACCTTTGTAAAGCTTCAAAACAGTGCTAAAAGCTTCGAAAATGTATGAAGGTCTCGAAGTTATAATAAAAATGTTAATGACGATGGTGACGGTCTGCCTACAATATATCTTCTCGCATGTTGACTTTGGTCTTGGATTTAGTATAGCGACTTAGTATTGTGTAAATTAAATACTTTCATACTGTGTAAAGATTTTTCTTTTGTTTTCAAAATTAGTCTTCTTTTGTGATGGCTTTTCACATTTTGCATAACTTTGCATTTACATTTTCAACGCCGCCGCAACCCCCACCCTCCTCACCCCTAGCACTGAATGACAAATAACAATAACTATGGAAGGAACTAAAACTTAAATCACACTTCCAAACGGCATTTAACGAACTTGAAGGGAAAATCTCAAGGATGCATATAACACCTGTGATTCACGTTATACATCTTTCTAACTTGGACAACACAGAGACCTCTGGCATGATACATTTTAGCGGTCCCTTAGCTAACGGAAAATTCATTTAAAAAAATGTCAGCACATTAGAATATATGAAGGGGTAAATTCACTCCTTACTCCGTTGATGGAATTAGTTTATTAGGAGAAAAATTTGAAATGTGGAGGATTCTTCCCCTATCAGAAATGATACAGACAGGAAATCCATAGATGCATAAATTACATTCTGCTCTCATAAAACCCCATGAAACAGCTGATTAGCTAATGTGAAGAAAAAAAAAACTGAATATAAAAATTAGGGTTTATCGGATGCTACTCAGGATGTGAATATGTACAAACTGGGATGAGAATCTTGCAAGTAGGCAAGGAGGGTTCCCATAGGTACCAATCTTTCTTTTATCTTATGGACTTCCTCATAAAGTCCTGTTATTATGAGTGTAAATAGAAACACCGATCCTGTTGAAATGCCCCCGAGATCCCCTTACCCCAATAAGGGGACACCATCCTACCAACCACCCCCTAAAGATATGCAGACAAAAATGGAACATATGCAACATGCAATAAAAGATCGTAATAAGCTAAAATAATTTAAAAACTTGACGTATGCAAGAGTGGCTTATCTACTTCTCTGGAAGCAAATATTCACAAATCATTGAGAAAAATTGTGGGTGAGTAAAAAGAACAAGGGAAAGAGAGGCAAGATTGCTCACAAAGAGTCTTTGTAGAATAAGAATCGTTCAGAGTTAAGTCAGATAAAAGGATATTCAATTGAGGAATCAGAGCTTTCCTACCCGGGGTTATCATCCCAAATAGAATAGGAGCGACTGAGTGTGCCACGCGGGCAGAAATAAAAAAAAAAAAAAAAAACAATTCAAAAGAATTGGAGAAAATCAGTAGACTAACATGCAGTAGGAAGAGAAAAAAGTAGCAATAATAATATTTTAAAAAATCCCAGAATCAGATATTATGCTATTATTCAAAGAAGTAAAACGAACAGCAAGAGGAGGCACAACAATAACAACATCGAAAACGATAAAAATCACACCAATAACTGCAAAATGGAAGTGACATCACAATATGTATACTACCTCAAAGCATAATCACTAAACAAAATGTGCAAATATTATATTCTTCATTAATTGCAGTTGCATCAGTTGGTAAATGTAGGGAAGATTTCCATTGGTCAGAACATAGCCATGTGATCAGACCCAATTGCGTTTACTTCTGTATAAACTGTACGGAGAACTACTTTATACTAACTTCTATAAATAGAGTCACGTGCAAAGTAACAAAAGGAAACACTGAACTGGAAGGCATACACACTGCATGCCTTTAAAACTAAACAATTGCAGCTGCATCAGTTGATAAATGTAGGGAAGGTTTCCATTGGTCCGAACATAGCCATGTGATCAGACTCAATTGCATTTATTTCTGTATAAACTCTACGGAGAACTACTTCACACTTCTATAAATAGAGTCAAAGTAACTAATTTAAACACTGAATCGGATGGAATACACACTGCATACCACTGAAACGAAATTAAAGCGGTGGGTTTATATTTTATCTAGAAAATTTAAAATATTGATCTGACAGATTCAAATAACAAATCTTTATAACTTTTCTAAAGATAAAATAATTCTTTCTTTGATTAGGTTTGAAATAAAAAAGCTGGGAAACGCAAAATATATCAAGAAGAACATTGAAGCTATGTTGCGCAGCACATTCACTGCGGCTCGTTACAAATGAATTTAAAACTATAGGTAAATGGATATAGGGATTTGGGGAGGGGGGTTCGAAAACTGACACAATTAATTTTACTATATATTCTCTACATTTTTTTCTCAGTACTGAACTTTCCACTGTGTGACAATCAATACAAATCAAATGTTAATCTAAAATACCTTCAAAGATGACTTCACGGTGAAGTTCTTGTCAAAGGTTCACCTACATTTTTTTGAAAGGCTTGACTGTAAACAAACCAACGTGCAATGGAAAACAGATTTCACTTCCGGATCATCACCAAGGCCTTATTACTCACTGTGCACTGTCGCCGAAATACACACAGACAACCACACCATAAGCTCATATTCTTAAGAATAAACAATTACCTTTAAATCCCTACCAAAAATGCACAAATAAACTCTTCTATCACCACCAAAATGAGAGAGGAAAAAATGTCCTAAAAATAGACTAGAACTACATTCGTGGGTACTGAACTGGATGTACTAATTGTGACACGATGCCACATGTTATAACAATTGGATTCACAGTCCTACAATGTACGACGATGTCCTTGATAGTTAAGATGTCTTGCGCTGTTTGACTATTGGACCCCCATCAATGTAACCATTTACCAATAGTCTTAATCTCATTTGTAAGTAGCCGCTGTAGGTAGCCTAACCTGTTAATGAACATGAAAATAGCTTTAAAGAAGAGAAAAGTGGTTACTCACGTGCCTGGACAATAACGATTTGGACAAGTCTCAAAGAACTCATGAGAGCATCAAATCCAAGAGTCATTCGTATGTCAAACAAAACAAAACATCCTCAATACAAATCAAATGTTAATCTAAAATACCTTCAAAGATGACTTCACGGTGAAGTTCTTGTCAAAGGTTCACCTACATTTTTTTGAAAGGCTTGACTGTAAACAAACCAACGTGCAATGGAAAACAGATTTCACTTCCGGATCATCACCAAGGCCTTATTACTCACTGTGCACTGTCGCCGAAATACACACAGACAACCACACCATAAGCTCATATTCTTAAGAATAAACAATTACCTTTAAATCCCTACCAAAAATGCACAAATAAACTCTTCTATCACCACCAAAATGAGAGAGGAAAAAATGTCCTAAAAATAGACTAGAACTACATTCGTGGGTACTGAACTGGATGTACTAATTGTGACACGATGCCACATGTTATAACAATTGGATTCACAGTCCTACAATGTACGACGATGTCCTTGATAGTTAAGATGTCTTGCGCTGTTTGACTATTGGACCCCCATCAATGTAACCATTTACCAATAGTCTTAATCTCATTTGTAAGTAGCCGCTGTAGGTAGCCTAACCTGTTAATGAACATGAAAATAGCTTTAAAGAAGAGAAAAGTGGTTACTCACGTGCCTGGACAATAACGATTTGGCCAAGTCTCAAAGAACTCATGAGAGCATCAAATCCAAGAGTCATTCGTATGTCAAACAAAACAAAACATCCTTTGCTTTATATATTGAACTCCTACTCAGATGACATATGCCAATTTAGTTAAAATATTAAGACCATGCTGTGGAATGTTCAAAGCCTTAGATCGCCTACCATTGGTAGAATTACTTTTTGATGCTGACGTAGCTATTACGTTGCAGATGGAGAATCCCATTCTATAAATAGCTACGTAGCTGACGACCTCGACAAGAATTCATACGCTAAAATAAAGCTCTAAAACTGATAACAAATATCTGCAAAACAAAATAACAATACTAAATAGATAAAATTAGAAAGAATTGCAATTATAGAGTTTAATGTTTTTGTTTTTGTTTTAGTTTATCGTGGTATAAACTGTAAGTTGCCGACTCACACAGGTTACATTACGCCCTTCGGGCTCTATTTGCTGTGTAATTCGGCAACTGACAGTTTATTCCACAATAAACTCAGAAAAAAACAACATTAAACTCTTAAATAAAAATGGTGGGTTTTTATCTTAGCTAGAAATGTAATAAATTGATTTGACAGAATCAAATAACACATCTTGGCAATTTTTATAAATATAAATAATTCTTTATTTGACTAGATTTGACAAAAAAAACTGGGAAACGCAAAGTTTGCCAAGAAGAACACTGAGGCTACAGCAACTTTACTGCGGCTCGTTGCAAATAAATTTGAAACTATTGGTAAATGGATATGGGGATTGGGAGGTTTTTTCTAAAGACTAACATTATAGCAATTGGACTCACAGTCTTACAATATAAGACGCCCATATTGTTAGTTACAATGTGGGGGTTGGTGGGAGACAGATCCAATACTCCCCCATCGTAACTCTCAGGGTCGATGTCTTGCGCTGTTTGACTACTGGATTCCCATCACTGTAACCATTTACCGATAGTCTTAAGTTGCGCCTGTAGGTGACCTAAACTGTTAATGAACACGAAGATAGATTCAAAGAAACGAAAATTGGTTACTCACGTGTATGGACGATAACGATTCTGCCAAGTCACAATGAGCTCGTGAAAGCATCAAATGCCAATTTAGATCAAGTATTAAGACCATGACTTTAAATGTTCAAAACCTTAGATCACCTACCGCTGATAGAATTTGTTTAATGCTGACGTTGCTATTACGTTACAGATGGAGAATCTCCTGCTCTATAGACAGCTACGTAGCAGATGCCCTCAACAAGAATTCATACGCTTAAATAAGGCTCTAAAACGGATAGGAAATATCTTCAAAAAAAACCAAAATAAAAATAAATAAATAAAATTATAAAGAATTATATTTATAAGAGTTTATCGTGGTGTAAAATGTCAGTTGCCGACTCACACAGATTACATAACGAATTGCTATGTGATTTGGCAACTGACACTTTATACCATGATAAACTCAGAAAAAAAAACGATATTAAACTGTTAGTTATTGCTGCATTCTTTACATACCATCTACATTTGGAAAGAAGAAGACAGAATGTGTAAACGGCTGTGATGAATACAGTATTCAGCGGGGAACACAGTTCTGGGTAATATTGGAATTATTATAGAGGGTGAAATATATGAAAGTAATGGGTTTTATTAAATATGGAAACATTTATTACAGCATGTAAAATAAAAATCTAGTTATAAACAAGAATTTAGAGATATATACAGGAAGACTGACGAAAAACCAAGGGAATATATGCATTGCACAAACAACAGAAATGAAACACGATGGATAAATTTTGCATAAAAATGTAAACACGCATGCAAAAGGACAATAAATCGATCTAAATAGCATCTTATTGTGCAGGGGTTACAACACAAGATAGGGATAAAGAGGGATTAGGAATATAAAAACTGAATAATCTAATCTGTAAGAAAAGGATACACGTAAAAATTAGTTTGTTTTGTTTTAAATGCTAATGCATGCGGAGAATAACACTATAGAAGATTGTGAAAAAGTATAACAAAAGATTCCAAAGAAGGCAAGGTATTGAACATCAATGTATTCTTTCGATTAATAATGAGAATATGAACTCATACAATCGATTATGGATAAAGGTCAATCACACAATACAAATTAAATATATGTAACATATAATCATGAACAAAAGCCAACACACAGTAGAAATTAAATATACATAACACCACGTAAAGCTATTGTGGATTCTTAAATAAATGTAATGTAAAATAGCGGAGGCTCTGAAGGGATACTTTACTTGATTTGTGCACTTTCTAATAGACACCATTCATACGTGACATTCAACGTTTCGCAGTAAATAATGCTTTCCATATTTAAAAGGATCGGAAAAAGGACATATATTTATTTATTCAGAGTTCGAAGGTCACTGTCAATATATTTCAATGACGACGTAAATAGTGTACCTAGTACAATTAAATAACTTGAATATACTAATTTTATTATGTACTCCTTTTTTCTCCATTAACTTTACATTGTCAGAATAGTGAAGTATTTCTCCATACTCCACTGCTTCATATTGCACGAGACGTGTGTCTAAAATTGGTATCGCGTGTTAGTAGCTACTTTTAATTGTAAACATAAAATGTACGTTCATAATTTATTAGATTTGAATGTGGATGAACAATAGCAAGCCGTCTAATCCATTTGAAAGCAAGATGATAAACTGATAATGTGGATGAGTTCAATGAGTCACAAAATAAATGTTCAACCAAGCAAAGGATTTGAACGTGATATCCGCAATGCCCAGCAATGGTTCTATGACAACAAATGTGAGACATACAGTATTGAAAACACCATTCTGATCATTTAAACACTTATGTAGTGGAAATGTTCATAACGAGTCTACGTGCTCTCTAGAGCCTATAAAAATAGCATAAAAAGTCCTATTAAGGCCAATGACAATCCCGCCTCTCTCACAGACTTCCAATTTTACAATTCAGTCGAAGAACGAAATTCGAAAAAACTGCGACTGAAGTAGGCAGTTTTTGATAGAAAAGCAAGTCTTAGAGCCAATGAGCCAAGACGACGAAGAATCCTTATATTTCGGTAGCGATATGGACTGTCACACCCCAGCGGCTTTGTAATTTTCCGTGTTTTACTTTTTTGAGACAATGTTTCTATTTATAGTACAAGTCGTACAGGTTATGTAGCTGGGATTCCTCCAACAAAGAGCATGCAAGTGATAGGATATAAAAATGGCAATAAATGTACTTACGTCTCTCCATCTTGAATATCTTCCAAAAGGAACTCCTTTAGTTATTTCTGCTTATCAGAATTACATGGGTTCTAAATACTGATCCACAGCGCGTAACTGTATTACAGATAAACTATATTTCGAACAGAAATTAAATTCCAAATGGATAATTTACTGCACTCCAAAACGAAATGAACTTGCCTAACAAACAATATTTAAAACTGCGTCTTCTTGAGAATGTCAATTAAACGAATTTCATATTTCTTTCCACATTATGATTCCAACTTATCAATGACGGACCAAATACACAAGCTTTCATCAAGGCCTGTCCCTCCAGCCACATGTACATCATACAGAATCGACCCAGCTAATAAGTCCAATTCATAACAACTAGATAAGTAGAATTCAGTTTGATCGACAGAAAAACAAAATCCTTCCATTCCAGACAAACTGGAAAAGTTTTTTCAAGGCGCAGCCATTCACAATATGACCAGTAGTGTAGTGCTAAATAAAGCAGTGAGTGTGTGTGACTTGGATTTTTAATGTAGCTTTAACAATTTTTCAGTCAAATCGTTACGATGTCTGCAGCGTGGCAGTTTATCGTGATGTCTAGCACTGGGGCATCATGCCGCAGACATGTAGCATGATGTCCCACCCAATCACATTATCCTGATACCAGGCCGACCAGTCCAAACACTAACCTCTTAATGCTGAGCGCCAAGCGAGCAGTTGTTAGTACCACTTTTTTTAAGTCTTTGGTATGACTCGGCTGGGATTCAAACCCGCATCCGAGGCGGACGCTGTAACCACTAGGCCACCGGAGCGAGTATAAAGAAGAGAGAGAATGCAATAAAGAAGTGAGGGAACGCACATTACTCAGATGAGGGGGGGGGGGCATGGCGAGTGGGAAAAAAGTAAGGGAACACCGTTTCCACAGCACTACGCCAATGAATATGACTCTAAATTTCAATTTAGACTTCACCAAAATTAGATTTCTTTTTTAAACGAATGGCCGAGCGCGCATTACGATACCAAGTGATACCAAGGTCAAAGACTGCAGGGCAGTGGTGGGTGCGCATGAATGTTACAGTGTATTTGTTTAACTATGCTTGTGTATTTGGTTTAGAATATAGCAGAAATTCAATTACTTTGTTTCCTATAGTGTTTATCTTTTTATAATTCAGCCTTAGGTAGAAAAGCAAAATGAATATTAATTTAAAAAGTACATGTCTATAAGAAAATATGAGTTCGTATTTTCTGACGTCGTGCAGTCAAGCTCAGAAAAACTCGTTCATATTTTCCCATGGAAATACGGTAACCTATAAATATCTTTCCAATAACAAATCAGTTTCGACATTGCAATAACGTGACCTGACGAATTAACGAACTACACATTGTTGAGTATTACCTTGCTTTTCTGCACCGCCACTAGTTTTCCGTCTTGAAAGTATTGGTAGGTAATGATACGTTCGACTCGGTTCTCGCTGGGGAAGGACGAATTAACTCAAATGCAGATAAGAGACATGATTCTGCCAATTACAGATTAAAGATCTTCTTTAGAACTACAAGACAACATCTGTACCTACAAAGTTTGAAATTAATAGGCAAACAGAGTACTTTCACTGTGGGTTGTGGTTCCAGATTGGTGCCGACGGATATCAATTTTAGGTCAGTGTATCAACAGTTTCAGTTTTCAAATACTGTGCATTCAGTCAACATTTTCTTGGTACATATCAGGTAAGTTATGTCAAGATTATTTTTTATTTATTACCATTATTCTGTCTTGTGTATTTTAATTGGTCATGTATGTTTATCTGTATTTTCTATAGTCTGTTCGTTTGCATGTCCCTCACGTGTATGTATCGCCCATTTGCACTGCATGGGCAACAATTTGCGTTTCTTTCAATCCTAATTTAGAAATGCATTGGATTTATACGCATATCATTTTATCTCTTATCAATGTGCTTATGTGCCAGAATATTGAATGTGATTCAGTCAGGTTCGAAAGAAATCTATTGTTTTAAAGTAATTATAAACTTTAAGGGCTTAGTATAAAAGAAACAATACAAGTTAAACATGTAAAAGGAATCTTGGCCTTACCTCATATTATACGACTGCTTAATTATTTTAATTAATAAACTACTTAAATATTTCGGAATATAATGTCAAATCGGACGCGTTCCACAAAATTAATCTCTAAATGAAACACGAATTAAAAGTCATGGGAGCACAGGGCGCACGTGTTTCAGCAAGAACGTGTTTAATGTCTTATGGTGTTGCTTTTCCATTCCTTGAATGTTATTAAATGGTATTAGCTATGACAAAAATCTGTCAGAAGAATGCTCTAAGTCTTAACGCATCATTGTGTAGGTTGTTTTCGGTAACTCCTAAGGTAACAGCATCTTGTATTGGATAATTGCATCGATTATCCTTGTATCCTGAACATATTTGGGTTCATCTATCAAGACCTCTCAGGGTTACAATTCTTTGACTTTATATATTTGGTGTAAAATAATAATTCTTTAAACTGCTATATATTTCTTCACATATACAAACGACTGCCGTGAACTTATTAGGTTACAATATCTTAAACTATTAACTTGTGACGGTCCCTTCAGTGAGCAAAACATCGGACAATGTGTTGATGTGACTGAATGACAATTGAAATGATTTGAAAAGAAATAGTCCTTCATTGTACATTTATTTGAAAAGTTAAGCAAGGAAATATTATACTCTAAGTCGGATTGTTGAATCAATTGGAAGACCACCACCTACTACCAAAATATATATCTGAGTGTATTTTACGTTTACAATGTCAATCTAAAATATTCATGGTTGAAGCAACACACGCTAAATTTAAACCAAAGCCCTACATTTGTCGAATTAATGCTGCGTCGCCTAATGCCAAAACACAACTGTGACAGTCAAGCTGCTAATTTCACTTTTCCCGTATTTTTGCAGTGTCTAACATGGCAACAGACTGTTCATATACACATTCTATAATCCAGCCTTAAGGCAACACTTGTTTCAAAGGCCCATATTGTCATAACAAAGAAAACAGAAAGTAAAAGTATATTTTAACGTGATCAGAATCATAAATCTGTGTCTTTAACAATGTATTACTAGGTCTGCACGTCCAATTGTAAACATCTTTTATTTAGAATTGTTCGGGGAGGGGGTTAGTGTGATGGAGAGTTTGTGTATAGCGTTTTCAAAGCTGAAATGTTATTTTCAAGCCATAATAACTATTTAACTCCTTTTAAAAGGGTGTGGTCAAAATATTTTAGGAGCCAAACGTAGATGAAATTGGAACTTTTCTGAACAAATATCCCCCTCCTATCGCTCCATTCATGTTTCGGTTTCATAAAGTGTGACGCGAACTGAACATATCAAAGTTGAATTTTTGGTACATTTACTGGCATTGTATTCCATGTCGAAATGACCCCAAATTTTTTTTTCAGCTTTTAGTTTTTAAATGAACAGAGTTATAATCCTTAATTTAATTTAGACTCCCACTAATAAAGCAAACATGTGTTTTATGCAAAAGATACCTAATAAAATATTATTTCCTGGCTTGATGCTTTGGTGAAGTCAAATAAAGGGAAACTTAACTAAGATAGAAAAGTTAAGCTTATTTTTCTATATAACAAGTGTCGCCTTATAGCCAACATGAATTCCTATAAATTTGTCTTGAAGATTTAAACCAGATTAGCATTGTTAAAATTTGTATGCCGACAATGTAAACTGTAATTTCCACAGGTCTAAATTTGGTAAACTTTTTAAAAATTGTTCATACGATCTGAATATCTAATCAAGATACCTCGACATCCATATAAGCATGCTTATTGAATGCTTTTTATCTACATTTAGTGGTCTTTGTTCAGTCATGCTCATATTGTTTGCAACAAAAACATCATAGTATAAAAATATTTAAAAAAATTATTAAAGAAATTTAAAAATTGCTATAATCGCCTGAAAATCTATTAAGTCATCTACCAAATTTCATTTGCTAATGTGGATTGGTTTTTACGCAATTATGCTCAAAAGTTTTTTAAATATTATTCTCCACAATCATGCTTGTAGCCAAATAGATATGACCAACTCAGTATATCCCCGCTGTAACAGGAATGGAGGTATTGGGTCTTAAAAGCTTGAAGTGTTAAATATGTGAATAAAATGGAATATTGCTATAATGGCAATAATATCAAGTCCAATCAGATAATCAGTATATACAAAATATGTGCTACAAAAAATTGCATGCCTCTATATTAATAATTTGTTTCTGCTATTGTGCTCAAGATCCTTGTTTAGAACGTACATCGTTATACTCATTTACTACTTCTCTGAAAGCATGCAAAAGCTTTGAAAATATTTCATTGGGATATATTTACTGAGAGGGAATTGGGATGATTTTCAAAAGAACAAAAATATAATCATACATCCTTTGTAAATTTCTATGCTCAGATGCATACATTTTGTTAAAGCTGAGAGGCATACAGACATACTACGATTAACAGGCAAATCAATTTCACCAACTTGCAGTAACGGAATTTTTCATGTGATTGCAAAGAAAGAGAAACAGAGAGATTGTAGAAATATTTACTATATTATTTTGTACTGATATGCCATCCCATTATTTAGTACACATTTAATATTACCTACAGCTTATTTAAATACAGTATATGCATTTTTTGAATGACTGTTAATTCACATGAGATAAATCTGCTATAATAAATATAACCAGCCGAGTCCTTATTTTTCTAAAGCTGATAAGAAACTATAAAAATAGCCAATACAATGAATTTTGTATGAATGTTGAAGACTTAAAGCTTGGTGTAGAGTGGTTGCTGTATCTTGCCGGGACCTGAATTCTATAATTATTACTTATTTGATAACCTTAGTTCTATAGTTATTACTATATTTGATAACCTGATAACTGTAGTCATTACTTATTTGGTGACCTGATTTCTATAGTTACTACTTATTTGATAGCATGAATTCTATAGTTATTACTTGTTTAATGACCTGAATTCAGTTATTAATTATTTGATGGCCTACATTCTACAGTTATTACTTATTGGATGGCCTGAATTCCATATAGGTATTACAAATTTAAAGGGCAAATATGTATATTTATATGTGATATAAATAAAATATATTTATATTTAAAATATATGTACGCTGCATCAATGATATACCACTCTGTATAAATTTTTCATTACATAGGAAATTCGGATATATATATCGTAGTCAACCTATTTTGATATGTACAGGTCTGTTTGTCAACGTTAATTTGTTCAGTTACAGATGTATTACACACAGCTATAAGCTTCAAATAAAAATATTATCTTATTATCTTACATCTATCCTATCTTATAAATGAGGTTTATTGTTTCCTTTACAGCTTGACACTTTGAAACAAAAGTAAACTAACAAAACACATTCTGGTTTTATTGTTTAATGCTAGTGTCGAACCGTTACTAGATTCCCCGTGGATTGAATTCATCAAGATATTGCTTAAAATACGAATTAAAATTCTCCCCTACAGAGACCAATTTTGGAACAATGCCCTCATATCGTTGTCTTTCAATATATATATCGTAGTCAACCTATTTTGATATGTACAGGTCTGTTTGTCAACGTTAATTTGTTGACAGATGTTTACACACAGCTATAAGCTTCAAATAAAAATATTATCTTATCGAATTTTTAGTTCTCGTAACCTTACTAGATTCCCCGTGGATTGAATTCATCAAGATATTGCTTAAAATACGAATTAAAATTCTCCCCTACAGAGACCAATTTTGGAACAATGCCCTCATATCGTTGTCTTTCAAAATGTATCGGGTGAAATTGTTCTTTATCTCTCAATATATTTTAAGTGACTTTAGTTGAAAGTTTAGCGAACACAAAGCACAAAGGATCTTTTTTCGAGTACGCTATATTATTTATCCCAGAATAGGCATTTTATCATTTAACGTATCTTATCTTTTCAAAGGCGTCCATTGTTTTCTTTATAGCTTAACACGGTTTCAAACAAAAGAAAACTGGCCAAACAAAAAACGGTGGTATTGTTTAATGTTAGTGGCGAACCTGTATTTGTATTCATGGCAGATCGAACTCATAAAATATAGTTTCATTATGATTTAAAATGTTCCTCTACGGAGAGTAATTTGGAACAATGTCCGCATAGATTTGTCTTTTATAATGTATTGGGTGAAATTGTTCTTTACCTTTCAAAACATTTTGCTGACAGTTTAGCGAATACAAAGCATAAAGGTTCTTTTTCCTTTTCCGCCATATTTTACTCTATCAATATCTCAGATATGAATAATCGTTTGGAAAGAATAGATTCTTTTCAGAATTGTAAAATGACTGAAGGTCTTCAAATTAAAGGAATAAATGCAGAAAACGTTACATTTAAACAAAAGATAAATATTGTTTCCATGCATAATTCACGTGCTTCGCCTGGTGCACAAAGTTTATAGCTTGCGATACAAGCAAGCAGACTACCTTCTTCAAGTATAAGGACGTTCAAATGGACCCCATGTCTTTCAAGAACTTGAAATAAATAACTCATTTTACAAGCTAAATGAGCAACTCACTAAGAATATTGGATGTGCCTGATCTGTATATAAACTTGCCCCAGGCATCAGGCTATCCTGTATTTCAAGCATTGGCCGGGTATTTACGAACTACTAATAATTGCAATTGCATTTGTTGGTAAACGCAGCGAAGATTTCCATTGGTCAGAACATGACCATGTGATCATACCGAGCTGCGTTTATTTCTGTATAAATTGTAGGAAGAACCACTTTATGCCAACTTATTTAAATAATCTCGTGCAAAGTAACTAATGTAAACACTGAAAGAAAAATGTTGGTGTATTTACATGCTAATCTAAATATTGAATAATAAGTTTCACAGAATCAAATAACATACCCTTCTATTTTTTAACAAATAAATAACACCTTTCTTGACTAGATTTGATATAAATCTGGAATAAAAATATTGCGAGTACGCTAGATTTTGGTCTGTTGTGCCGTTGATATTCTGCAAGCAACTGTTCTCTCCGAAATGGCAGAATTCTGAAACTTTTTGCTAAATTCGTACATGGAGACACTAAAAACACTGTCTCTTCAATATCTGGCATGCTCCCGGAATGGACTTTATTTCACAAGCTGAATTATCAAGCACTGAGAATGAACCAACTAAACTTTAGTCGCTTTCCAGTTAAACAGCAGGATGATCACAAACTATAACGAAATTTATCTCGCATAGTGAAAGGATGATCAGAAACCAAAACGATCATATCTCCAATGGAGTAAGATCTATTACGTAGACCCTTATCTCAGAGCTGGGAAACTCAAAATCTATCAAGAAGAACATTGAGTCTACATCACTTTCACTGCGGCTCTTTACAAATGAAATTAAAATTATAGGCAGATGGATATAGGGATTGGGGGGGGGGGGTCAAAGACAATCAATTGGGCCCATTGCCCTACAAAGTAATACGCCGACCCTGATAGTTACGATGTGGGGGTGGGCGGTGGGTGGCGGATAGATCCCGCCACTTGCCCATCATTTGTCAGGGTTGATGACTTACTTTGTTTGACTATTGGACTGCCATCATTATAACCATCTACCGAAAGTTTTAATTTCATTTATAAGTAGCCCCTATAGGTAACCTAATATATTGATGAGCACGAAAATATATTTGAAGAAATAAAAATTGGTTACTCACGAGTCTGGAGAATAATGAATCGGCCAAGTCACATTGAACTCGTCCATGATATTATAAAAAAATCTAAGAGTCATTTGTATGTCAAACAACACAACACATCGAAAAAAATCTTCGTCCCCGTTTGCCCTAATTTGCTTTTGGCAATGTCATGTTCATTTTTCCTTCCATTTTTTTAAAATTTTTAAATTATAATGCCATAATTTACAACTCTTTATCAACGTTCACTACAGGCACAAAATGAATTCCCATAGCTATGTTGACCGTTAAAAAAGA